>JANXHW010000005.1:44297500-44512500 GCA_026170595.1 Plestiodon gilberti rubricaudatus
TAAACAGAACTGCTAGTTCCTATGTTCTCCTAGGAGGGGAGATATTTTTCAGATGTCCCCCCCTCCCAGTCTGGGGTGGTGGCAGCAGATATCTACTAGCTTTCCCACTTTCAGCCACTGGCCCAGTAAATTAGAGAAATTGAGAGCAGAAGGGAGCAATGAGCATTAACTATTAGGCTCTACTCCTCTTGGTCAGATCCAGCTTCCCTAATAGCATACCCAGTTCAGCATCAGCCCCAACAAGCTCATATAGAGCCATCACATAGGACTGTTTTTCAGTAGTCTCAGTATGGACACTGTAATGTCTAAATTTCACCTAATACAGTACCCCAAATTAGACAGAATTCTTATCTGCAAAGTGCACTAGTAGTACACTTAATTTAGCTGTATTCTACATGTACCATATATATAAAGGGACAAAAGACAAGGAAAAAAATTATATTAAAATGGATGTAACAGATTCTCATATAGTTGAATGCCCTTCCCCCAAAAGACAAACCATGTAATTTACATAGAAGAAATTTATTCTGTCTAGATGCTAATTTTAGAAACAGGAAGACAATGATTCAGCTCAAATAAGGAGCAACAAGGAAGCAGAAAAGAAACACTATTTTAAATCCTGCTAACTATTGTTACAGTGAAGTTTATTCATACATGAAGGGAGACGAACAAGTTTTTAAATTGTTCGACTAGTCTGTCACATAAAAGAAATAAAATTGATAAAATTGATAACATTCATGAAGAATTATCCATTAAACTAAACAGCACACTTGATCTGGTTTCATCTCTAACTTTCACAAATACAAAAGGGAACACTCCACTACTGACCATAAAAGGTCAGTGTGCATGTTTCTCAAGTGGAGAGCGAATGAGAATTTACAAATGTATAAATACATGCCATTCCTTTGTGCTCATATGCCCTGGTGAAAGTGAGCCAGAAAAAGCAAGTACCAGCCGACAAGGTCAAAAACAATATGTTTCTACTGCATTTGTATAATTAGTATTATATTGACTTGTATTTTAATAAATTCAATTCTAATTCTATTAACATACAAGCTTAACTGTAAGCACAGTATAAAAATGTTGATAAATATGAAGTTTTAAACACATACAATCATCCTGCACCATAAATATAATGTGGAAATACAATTTTGATGAGACGGGATATACTGTATTTGTTTTAAACTTTATACTGTATATTACACAAAAAAGATATAAGTGCAATCCAGAGGGCAGTTCTCTCACCTGAATTTTCTGAGCATTTCTCTATTAGAAGATGCTGTCAGAGAACCCTTCAGACGCTCTTTAAAGTCTCCTGTACTAAAAAAGCAATTTGGGAATTGGGCACAGAAACTTTTTAAAGGAAAAATGCAGGTATTACAGACACAGTATTCTGATATAATCACTTAAAAATGCAAGGCAGATTTTGACAACCAACTCCTCCTGTCTGGATATTCCCATGTATTGAGCTGTGAATCAGAACTGCCCAACTATGAATCTTGCCATGAACTCCCTAGGTGGCTTTAGACAAGCCACTCCTGCTCGGCCTCAACTCCCCAGCTGCAATATGGAGATAATAATGCTTACCTTGCAAGGTTCTTGAAAGAACAACATCATGATAGTACATGTGACACACTCCCAGTACAAAAGGTAAGCCTTATTTTGATTATGATAACAAACCAAGCTCAAGACCCAAATTTCACCTCAGCTTTTAATAGATCAACACTAGTTCTTTGATATGCCAATTTCCTTTTTCCCCCACTTTCACATATTTACTACGTCCACACACACACACACACACACACACACACACACACACACACACACACACACACACGAGAGAGAGAAGGTTGCTTCTAAGCTGTCTTTACCATCAACTCTGAGAAGAGTGGCTTTTTTTTAATGCCTCCTGACCTATTTTTTGGGAGAAATAAAAACTACAATTGCCAGAATTCCTGTCAACAATAGCAGTTCCAAGTATGCTCAGAGACACCCTAACTGAAGGAAGCCAGAAACTCAAGAACCTCTCTGTTTCCCTCACCTGCATCCCACTTATGAGAAAATGTGGAAAGCTGGGAGGAGAAGGGGAGCTGTTAGGCGAGAATGCTAGCGACAATGTAGGACATCCCTCAAGCTGCATCTTTCTGAGCTTTGAACATTTCTAATGTGTGTATGCATGGGCATGAGTGGGTTTTTTTTTTAAGGCTTGGAAAGACCCAGTCTATTACTGCCACTACTTTTATGCTACTGTCATTTGTCTTAAAAAAAAACATGTAACATCAAACCAATATTCCTTCTTTACCGGGAAGGTGATGGAGCAAGATGAACACAGACTAAAAAAATACTAATGTCTAACTGAAGTCTAGGTTTTCACAGGAGCTCAAGGGAATTTCACACCTTCCCGGGTACCCCTCCCCTGCCAAGTTGTTCCTATGGCAAAAAAAAAAAGACGACCAAGGAAATATTTACACTTGTATATATTTGTAAGTTAAACTTGTGTACATGGATCCAGTTCAGAATGTCCACAATCAGCTTTCTAGGTGACACAGTTATAAATTAAGACTACTAGTTTTAAAATAAAATTGCATACTGACTTTTAACTGATGAAACAACTTTAGCACATTTACACTCTGCAAAACCTCAATAAAAGTGCCTTTTTTAGGATACTGAGAAGGTGAGAAATTACTTGCGCGTGCACACACCTCTTATAGTTGGAACACAAATCTTTCTAGTTAAGTTATTTTCCATTAAATTTGGGACTATGAATTATTTTGTATTCAAGTGCTATACCTGATAAAATGGCTTCCAAAAATCCCCAGAAATCTTTTGTTTCATAACAAGTTCATAAGGTTTAATTGTTTCATAAGGTTCATAAGTTCTTCCCCAAGAATAAACCCTGTTGTATACAATGGGACTTATTTCTGAATAAACATTTACAGGATTGCACTGTAAGAGTCATGTTGACAATGATTTCAGTGGAGAACTGCCAGCCTCATTTGTCCCTGGTACTTACTGTTAGTAGAAACCCATAGTAGTTGTAACCTCCCATTTCTAGAATAAAGTTTCAATGGGAATTGAGTATCCTTAAGATTTCAGCCTATACTACAACCTACTTACTAACTTTGAATACAAAGTGGAAGGAAAGTCATCTTTGGTCCTCTCTTATTCGGTTTGGCACAGGGAAGGGAGCACAAGTGTGTCTGTACAGCTTGCAAAGCAGCAAATTCCAAGAACCCAGAGGCATAGAGCTTGCTGTCAGCACTGCCAATTAATCAGAGAGACAGCAAGCTTTGTTCTGTAATTAAAACTTTATTTGATCACACTTTTAATTAATTAAAGCTTATAGTCCTCATATAAGTTCTTCACATTTTATGACTGTGTCATAAGAATGACTTCTGAGTAAATTCCAGGCCTATCATTTCCTCCAATAGTAATGTTGATGGCCCTGTGCCGATCAGTACAGCAATAAAATGAGGCCACCCAGAAGCCGGAAACTCCAGGTATGCAGAAAAAGATGCCTCTCTCACCGTTCACCCCAAAAGGGGGCAATTCTCTCAAATTGTTAGGAAGAAAGAGGGGTGCACATGCTCCATGGAACCCTAGCAACATAAGGGCAAAACAGAAGTACAAACCTGCAGTCTGGCTCGGTAGTCATTAAAGTGCACACAGCACAAAGAGAGGAACAAAACTGAGATTCCTCACTCTTCTCCCAAGTCAGGAAGAAGGCAGGGAATCCCCCAGACCGCACACTGAGCAGCAGAGTATTTTGCAAAGGAACAAGTCATTTTCCTCCTCTGCAAGATTCTCCTCCACTCAGCATGAAATCTGGGAGATTCCCCACATTATTCCGATGCACTGCAATATTTCTTGTAGATCCCTACTTTTCCCTTATAGTTTGTTGCACTCATAATACAAGGATGTTCCTTGAAAATTATTAAGTACATATATAAACCGCTTCTCAACAAAAGTTAACAAAAGTGGTGTACATAGCAAAATACAGTGGGCCCTTTGCATCCAAAGGGGTTCCGTTCTTGGAACCACCGCGGATGCAAAAATCCACAGATGTTCAAGTCTGCGGTTGGGGGCAGCAGCTGGGGCAGCGCCACAGTACCATATTTAAGGACAGTGCGGGCCCGCCGCCCACTTCTTCCCTCTGTGGTGCCATGTTGTAATCTTCTAAAAGCTTGTTAAAAGAAAAAATGCAACTGGAAGCGACTTCCGAGTCCGGGTTTTTTTTCTTTTAACAAGCATTTTAGAAGATTACAACGCAGCGCCAGAGGGAAGTCATGAGCGGCGGGCCCGCGCAGCTCTTCAATAAGGTACTGTGATGACACCCCCACCGGGATCCCACCATCCGCGGATAGTCAAATCCGCAGATAAGGAGGGCACACTGTATATGAAAAGATGGCTCTCCATCTCAAAAAGGTCTCACAATGGTTTTGTTTATTCTAAGTTATGAAAACAACTTTATTCCAGACAAATTACTTTGACAGTTTTCCAGATTGCAGGATTCCATACAAACAGTGACTTATCAAGCTGCATGCTTATTAAATTTTGAACTCACCTACAACTAATGTAAAGTACTGAAGTGCAGTCAATCAGCTTTATCAGCAAAGACCCAACCAAGTTACCATGTGGTAAGTGCATGTTCAAGATAGGAAATGCTTCCTAAGACATATACCTCTATCCCACTGGCAGCCCCTGTGAAACATTCAGTCCACCAGTGGGATAATTTGAATCACCAGCAACTTTTTCCTACCAAGCTGAACCAGCACGCCATAGGCAGCATAGCTGGATAACCCCCCATCAAGAGTCTTGTTCAGTTTGGTTCTTCCCTAAACCAGTTTATCACAGTTCAGCTCTCGATGAAGAGCACAAGTCTTATTTGAGCCTAGAGAGCTGCCAAGCCCATGGTTCAGGGCTGAATGGGCTTTTAAGCCCCAAAGTGGTAGGTTAGTGGACTCTAGTGAGGCAGAGATAGCCCAAATCTACTTCCCTGTAGTTTCAACCCATGGATTCTAGTCCTGCCCTCAGGAGCCACAGAGAGCAAATCTTCACTTCTTCTGTGTGACACCTTTCCAGATTTTTGAATATGGCTATCAAATTTCCCCATTGTCTTCTCTTCTCCAAGCTAAACATACTTTAGCCATTCCTCATATGGTTTCCAGACCCAATACACACAATGCTCAAGTCCATCTCAAACCTTTTGATAGCTTTCTTGTATTGAGAGTTTATCCAGGGTATCTTTCTCTAGTCATGAAATTTCTCATCAAAATTTTGGTGGTAGAAGTGTACCCAAAGAACTGCACGCCCAAGGGAAATTTTGTACTTGCATTACTTGAACAGCAGCCCCCCATGCACCATGGCAAACATCTCCAGAAACGGAGGAAAGTTTGAGAAGCAGCTTGCAGTATAACACGTGGATGTGCCTCTCGAAAGGAAGAAGTCAGAGATTCCACTGGGCATACCCAAGCCTTTGGGCGTGCCCAAGTAGCTCTTTGAAACCGAGCCTGTATATGTGTTTTTAAAATGATTACTCTTTAGATGTGGTTGGACACTACAAAATCTTTTAGGAAAACATCTTGCACTAGTTCTTTCTCGGAATGCAAGACTTTATTTCCCTTTCTCAGGGAAAAACCTTGTATTCTTGAGAAAAATTGTATTTCGTATTTCTGATTTTACCAGTCCTAACTGCTTGTTTCTCAATCTAGTGAGCACATAACATTTCTCACTTCTCTTTTAATACTTTAAAGTAGTTTTTAGCTGCTATTTTAAACTGCTGTGATTATTTTGCAGTTGTGATTTTGCGCTTTTAAAGGTGTAAACTGCCTTGGTAAAATGTTTATATGACTATTTTAAACTGCTGTGATTATTTTGCAGTTGTGATTTTGCACTTTTAAGGCGTAAACTGCTTTGGTAAAATGTTTATATGAACATTGGTACAGAGCTATTTGAAATAAAAAATAAATACACTGGAAATGGAAAATATATTTTCAAAATCTCATTTTTGCTCCCTGCCATTGCTGGGCATACACTTGTACAACATAAACTAGAAACAAACCCTGAATCTGTACACAGACGTACTTCACTATATTCTCCTTATCCTTGAATGCTTTCAATGCATGTTTGTGACAAAGAGAAGACCTAGGATGCTAAAATCTTCAAGAGATGGAGACATCCCACTTTCAGTCACATATTCATTTCATTTTACAGAAGTGTCCTCATCTTTCCAAAACTTGCCCTTTAAGGCCTCCCAGAGAAGCCTTTACTCTTTTCTCAGTTTACTTTTCCATCAACTAACGTCCTTATTCACCCTCGATGATGTCAAGAGGACATGTTTTCAGACACTTTTAATGAGTCTTTTATGCCAGTGCCCATTAAGTAGATAAATTGCTTCAACTTAAATACAGTTTGCCAGTTCACCAAGTACTTATAAATCCTAGTTTTATCGTATTGTGGGTTCCCCCCCCCTATTTTGCATGCCACCTTGAGCACTCGGTTTATTTGGAGGGAAAGGTGGGATATAAATCATTCAAATATACAAATATTGATAATTATGTTATAGTATCATTCCCAAAGAGTAGAATAGAGTTGTAGCATAAAATTAAAGAAATGCATCACAGAGTAGCTTTCTGGCAGCCAGGGGACACAAAGTAGACAACTTGACATGGCAGTGAAAGGTTTCTCTTTGCAAATGGCAACAGCATCCAGTAGAAAAATAAGGAAATAATTGAGAATTAATAGCTTTCTTTCAAGAACAATCATGTCGCTCAATTCAGATGTAACATTGCCAGCCCCAAAAACTTGGCTTGTAGGCATCACTCAAGTAGCCAGATCGGACATCACAGGAAACTATGGTTTAACAAATCAGGAAGTTTTCAGTTTAGTTGGGTGCATAACAGGAGAAGTGCTCAGGCATGTGGGGTATTCCTGGTCTAACAAACCACAACTTTTTAGACCAGAAACATTATACTCTAACTTGGCCCTTTTTTAATGTTCAACACCCTATTCACACTTTATTTTCTGTCACTTGGCAGGGGTAGGGGAGGAGAATTCCCTATCCACGCTCACAAAACATATAAGAAAATTATTCAGCATGAGCATGCTAAAATGGAACTTTTGGTTAAACCGCTGAACCATAAGCTGTCGATCGAAAGGTTGGCAGTTCGATTCCCGCGACAGGGTGAGCGCTCGTTGCTTGGCCAGCTCCTGCCAACCTAGCAGTTCCAAAGCATGTCAATGCGAGTAGATAAATAGGTACTGCTTGCGGGAAGGTAAACAGCGCTCCGTGTTCCAGCTGCATGCTACGCGCTGCGGAAAGGAGAGTCATGCCGGCCACATGACCACGGAGGCGTCTTCGGACAACGCTGGCTCTTCGGCTTTGAAATGGAGATGAGCACCACACCCTAGAGTCGGACACGACTGGACTTAGTTGTCAGGGGATACCTTTACCTTAAACATTCATGATGTTCAGGTTTTGATAGGACTACGGTTTTGAAGAATGCAGAAAGGTTCATTAAAAAACCCTACCTTTCACTCTTTTTCTTCCTACCTGTTCTTAGCCATTGCTGTCCTGATCTGCTGCTATAGCATCATTTTGTTCTCCTTGACAGAACATTGCCTGTACTCATTTGTTCAGTCTCACTGCCATGGGCTGACCCATGTTGATGTGAATTAAAATACTTTTTTAAAAAAAAAGTTATATTGATGTACATGAGCATCATACGTATTTATTATTTCCATTTATATTCTATCTTTCACCTCACATGGCCCCAAGACAACTAAAAGCATATAATTAAAAACATAAATCATAATAAAAACAATCCAAACATCAAACACAGGGACTCAAAAACACAAATCATCTTGCAGTTACTGCAGACATCGGCCATTAATCATCAGAGCCCAGACACCAGACAACACACGGGTCTTCAGTACATTCATGTTAAAGGGAAGAAGAGAGGAAATGTTTCACACCTTCTACAACAGGGAGTTCCACTGCATACTGTCAAGGAAGGTCCAATTCCACATACAGATGAACCCACACTTATTCACAGCGCAATCCTGGAAAAGCGGCCGGCAACAGAACAAGTGTTCAGTCGCCAGAAGCCGTCATGAACATAAAGTATGTTTGCGACGACTCTGGAGTAATGGAGGCCGGTGCAAGGCCAGCCTCCCTCACTCCGGCGCTGGGACGAGCATGCGGCCGGCAACAGAAGGTGAGTCCTCCGCCACCAGCCACGTGGGCAGTCCGGCCCGGGAGGGAGGTGGACCATTGGCTTAGACGGCCTGGGAGGGGGCGGGGGATGGTGTTGACCATATCCCCATCCCCACCGGGCTGGCTACACCGTTACATGGCCTCCTCTACTTCCGCCAGCTATTTAGCTGGTAGAAATCCGAGGAGGCTTATCTGGCCAACCCCGGTTTACCACCGGGAAAGGGGACAAACGTCCCCTTCCCCGAGTAGACCTCTGGCCCGGCGTGTGCCTGGCAGCCTCGGCTCCTTACACAGAATTGTGCTGTCAGTGATGGCATGTGGAAAAGTCCTCCCTGGAAGATCTTAATGGGCACTTGGCAGAAGACAGGCCTTAAGATATCAAGGGCTGAAAGAGCATAAGACTTTAAAGCAGTGCCCACCAGGACCCACTTTTTAAAATGACACTGTATCGGAACCCACCTAGCTTTACGAGACTTAAAAAGGTGATCTAGAAATAAATAAATATATTTTAGTATTTATTTATTTACAAGTAAAGAGCTCAGCTGCTTGCAGGGTAATTAGCAGCTATCTTGCAAACTGCAGGGGCTCAGCTCTTTGAAGGGCAAATAGTAGCTATCTAATTTTTGAATAGCCTCAGGGCTTGTGGCAATTACTTATCTGATCTTTACATCACCTGGGACCCACCAGAAATCAGGTCGCGACCCACCAAGTGGGTCCCGACCCACAGTTTGAGAAACACTGCTTTAAAAGGTAAGACAAGCAGGTTGAAGTGGATCCATAAACTAATGCAGTAGTTCCCAAACTGGGAGGTGTGGCTCCCCTGAAGCCAGCCAAGGGAGCCACAGAGTGCCACAGAATCCACTCGGAAAACAGTGCAATGCCAATTGGAAGGCATCAACATAATGTAACGGGGAGCCATCACCAATGGACAAGGGAGCCGCATGTCAAAAAAGTTTGGGAAACACTGAACTAATAGGAAGCTAATATAACTCCTGCAGGCATCCCTAAGGGGTCTGTGCTGCTGCCCTTCGATGACTACGACGCAGCATCTTCAGACACTTAGCAATGATTTCATATGTTATTGCCTGACTTCTGGGAAAGCCAAGCTCCGAGCTGCATGGCTGCACAGCTTAGAGAGAACACTGCCTGCTGGATAGGGGTAATATGCTCCTCCTTGCTGTGGCTCCCATCACCAATCAGGCTGCAGCATTTTGTGCCAGTTGTTGTTTCCAGATACGCTTCAAGTACAGCGCATTGCACTAGTCCAACTGAGAGGTAAATAAGGTAAGGATAATTGTGACCAGATCTACTTTCTCTAGGAAGGACCATACCTGGCACAAGTACAGATTTAAATAATCCAGAAATCTTCCTTCTGAGTGTCCCCCTCAAAATCACCAAAGATGGAGGTACTTTGAGGGATGCAAAAGATGTTCCCGAAACCAAACCTCACCCCACTTCAGTTCAGTGCTAAAACAAATGCATCAAACAAGTCCCAAAAATTACTCAGCTGAAATACATGAATCATGGGCTTGCATGTTACACTTCCACAAGCCGATAGAGTGTCATTTAAAAAAGTGGGTCCTGGTGCTAAAAAGTTTGAGAACCACTGCTCTAGTGCAAACGCAGATCTGCACATGCACACACACACATATACCTCTCTAATTTAAAGAGAGTTCAAATAAGTTATATTCGGTACTTTGAATTTTAATGCCTGCTATCCATCATAGGTTAGTTAAGATCTAAGTATGGACTGAACATTATTAACTTTCAATTTATATAAACAACTCGCAATCAATCAATCTTTATTAATACAGACAAAGACCAAAACATAAGCATGACAAAGTTCGGCATGTAAACCGCCCACACATATTGCATGCCGATCCAGCAAATATTAAAACCCTTATCAACAACTCTAGAAGTAAAAAAAAAAACCCTTGAGCTCAAGGTGTTTATGTTCTGGTATTGTAACATGAACATGACAACAACTATTTAAAACTTTTCAGGAAAACCTTAAGCCTGAGACTAAACTGTTCATCTCAGTAGTAACTTTTAGCGCAATGGGAACTAAAATATTCATGAAGTGTTCATATGAACGTATTCGTCACTCTTCATCTAAAAGCTGGCCAGATGAAAATTATTCCAGGCCTCATTATGCAGGTGAAATGTAATCAAAACAGCTATAAAATAACCCACATTTGAGTTTGGATTTCAGATCCATTACTTAAACATCTAGTAAATAACCCAATTTGTTTACATGACCCTGCAACTTTTTTTTACAGTTTCTCCATAAAGAAGTTATTACATCCATCCCCTTTATTTTGCTTTAGCGTTTGAATGGAGCCCAGAACCACAAAGAAGTTGAATAAGCTGTTTTCCCATGGAAGTGGCCTCAAACAAATTCACTACTGGTGAAATATTCAGAACAATTCTTGCAGATTGAAAATAGCACACACTCAAACAACAAAAGCATTTCCTGTCCTTGTATCATTCAAATACCTAATGTACTGCAAGTGCTACTTTCTGTTTAAATATTATGTTTTGATCCAACAGATTATGCAGGTAGGGGTTATGTACCTTCCAATGGCAGCCCCCAGAAAACCCTCTGGAGCAGCATTTCAATAGGTTCAAGGGACTGGAAGAGAAAAGTCAACCCTCCCCCACACACACACGTCAGATTCCAGCATCGACAGACTCTAGATTCCAGCTTCTGAGGCCCAAACCAAATGTGCACTTATTCCATGGGAAAATACATCTGCGGGTTTCAACTCACGCGGGATTTGGGACCATGCATTCACCACAATCCAGGGCTTTCTTCATGGCACAAGCTGCGATAATCCCTCCTCCTTCACTGCCAATCATTCCTTGGCAGACTTCCTGAGTCTGCAAAAATCTCAGCGGCGCTTGCCTGCCAAAAAGGGGCTGGAGTTTCCCCCAAGGCTTCCTTGTCTGGGCATATGCTGTACTGCAATTCCCCACCCTGACAGTCAGAAAAGACCCTCCCCCCCCAATTTTCTGCACTTATGCTCTTCAACCAAGGAAGCAGACTTCTCCCGAAGGGAAACCCCCTTTGAAAAAAAAGGGTTCTCCCTCCCTGCTTCCAAGCAGGGAAGTTCCCTTAGAATAAATAAAAGTTCATTTTTTGGACTGATTGGGCAGTTTCCCAGGGCAATCTTCCCATTCTCTCTCTCTCTCTCTCTCTCTCTCACCAACAACAACTTCAGGGGGCTGCAATAAGAGCAAAGATGAGGGACTTCTCATCGGGAAGTATGGCCCAAGGAAGGAAAGCTTCATAAAAGCCACACCTTCCACATGCACTGATTTCATAGGATTTTCTTTGTGCATGAGAAAAACCACGTCCCACGACCACCTGGGGCATGTCTATTCTGCATACTGGGATACAGCAAAAGGTTAACAGGAGGCAGTTCCAATTCCTGCTGCTTATGTAAGACACACAATACTGGTTAAAGTAAGATACACAAGACATTGGCGTTGGTTAAAGCAAGACACACAGCAAAGGTAATGGCCGGGGAGGCTTGCAGGGGCCCACGGTGGATCACATTCTCCCTTATCCATGGTATCCAGTATCTGTGGGGGGGCAGGAACCTATCCCCCACGGATACCGGAGCTTTACTGTACCACGTTTCAACAAAAAGTAGTTCACAAAATGGTTTACATAGTAACATCAATTAAAAAGAGATGCAGAAGAGAGACAGCCACCGGCTATTGTACAGAGTAGGTATGCATTTCTGAATAAGCCCTAGAGGCTCCTTTACTCTTTTTTTATATATGATCAAGCCTTCATAAAATACTGAAAGAATTTTCAAATTAAGAGTTTTGCATTTGCCTTGTATCAAGATTTACTATGTTGTTAAACATTCTGTGCAACTTCCGCCAATTAAAAAGGGAGTCTTCCTAGAAAAGATTAAATTGCGACAGTGTCTTGAACTGGACAGAAAAACTAAAATAAGGATAACTAAGTTTTGTAATATCAATTCTTCTTTTTCACATGACATACAGTATTTCAAGCACGATTTACTTATCTGTATGAACATAAAAATATTTTGCCACCCACTACGAGTCAGTTGGCAAGATTTGGATTACATTTACAATGCTTAAAACATTTTCAATTGACATTCAACTTTCAACAACCACATTCCTTTCATTTTTATTGCATTACATTTCCTGAAATTTGCATGTGTATGATATATAAAGAATGCACAGCTCTTTACTTTGAAGTTTAATTCAGGAGACCTCCAAGGAGAATCCAACAGTTATCCCTTCAATGCTAGAGTCAGGTACCATTCCCCAACCAGCTTCATGATCCCACTGGGGGTATCAAAGTTCTTGTTAAACAGAAACATACCGTATTTCTTCGAGTCTAAGGCGCCATCGATTCTAAGGCGCACCTTTACTTTCAGTACCACCAGCAGGGGAAAAAAAAATCTATTGATTGTAAGATTCACCTCCCTTCATTGAATCTACCCGCTCAGCACCAACTCTCCCCAGCATGTCTTCTGCAGCTGAGGATGACTGAGTGCATTGCCTTTGCATAGCATTTCTGGCCCCGCCAGAAAGTGCCATTTCCTTCGTTACCTGGGCTTGGAGGAGCTTCAGGGAGGCCTGCGCAACCCTCTGCAGGCCTCCCTGATCTTCAGTTTGGCGAAAAACAGCGATTTTTGGCCATTTCTGGTTTTCGCAAAAACTGGAAATGGCTGAAAATCACCGTTTTTTGCCGAACTGAAGATCAGGGAGGCCTGTACAGGGTCACGCAGGTCTCCCTGAAGCTCCCCCAAGGCCCAGTAAGTAAGAAGATAGCATTTTGGGGTGCTTTTTGGAGACCTTCGATTCTAAGACGCACTCCATTTTTTGAAATGCTTAATTGGGAAAAAACATGCGTCTTAGAATTGAAGAAATACAGTATATTCATTCTCATTATCTCTAAGGCTGCTTCCATTTACACTTCCCAGAAAGGGATAAGGATAGCCATTGCTGAACTACATACATAATTAATTTACATACATTAACTAGGTCTCAGCTAAAACGGTCCCTAACTTAACCATTCCAGTCACAAGCTATAAACAAAAAACAGACTTTTTGGCAATTGAGAGGGAAGGGTCTGAAAAAGGAGGTGAAATTTTGTCACACTCTTTGTGGCAGCAATCACACTCCCTACTACTGGGAACATTTTTCCCTAATTTTGTTCTCAGAAATACCAAAATGAAGGCAAAAAGCTACAACACAATGCAGTCAATGACATTTAACTACATGACGCATGAAACGTCATGGGCAATGCTTGAAACGAGGGCAATGCTTCCTGCCATCACTTTGGTATCTTCTGCAGACAAGACCATAAAAAAGTGAAGAGATTTGAGCATGGGGGGGAGGTTTTATGAAAAGGTTTGCCCTGCCAAAGAGCTCCCCCCCCCCGTTTTCATCCAAGAAACATTTTCCAGAGATAGTAAGCCCCTCAGCGGCAGGAACTTGTCTTTTTACTATGTGTACAGCTCCAACAATGGGAACGACACTTTACACAAACAAAAAGCAACTGACTGAGATCTAAAAGGTCAATGGAACCACTTTTTCATATGTATCTATCAGGATTTTCAACAGTGTTATGAAGTTAAGTTACTGCTAGAAGATACTGAGATGCTTGAAAACCAGTGTGAGCTTCATTGGAATACAGTCTAAATACTTATATCCTGTTAAGCAGGAATTGTTGGGTAAAATATTTTTATTTTTCTCTCACTTGATACAAGAGAACAGTTGTAGACATTACCCGTGCTCCCCCACCCCCCACCCCAATAAGCACGTGAGACAGAGGCTTGGGTTAACTGGGTTGCCTGACTATCTTGGGTTAACTATCTTGCCTGAAGATCAAAAGGACTTACAAATGCTTAACTTTAGATACATTATGGTAATACATCAAGGAAAAAATGATGAACACCTGTTACCAGCAAAACATAATACAGTACTCCCCCCATATCCGCTGGGGATATGTTCCAGGCCTCTCCGTGGATACTTGAAACCGTGGATAAGAGCGAACACCCCCTCCATGGTTTCCTGAGGGGGCCCCACCCTGCCTCCCCTGTGGGCAGGCGTGCAGCCCCCCCAGCTCTTATTTTTCTTTCAGCAAGCTTTTGTTTCTTCTTTAAAACAAACAGAGAAGCAGCTCTGCAAGGTTTCTGTTAACCTTGCAGAGCCTCTCTAGGACTTAGTCTTGTTCTACTTGCCTGCAATAAGCAGCCAGAGGCTGCTTCTCCTGCTTAAGGAAGTTACACAGTTACTTAACCTGTACACAGTTAAGGCTCCATATATCCCATAGAATTCAAAAGGATATGAAGTTGCAAGCGCCACTGAGTCCAATGGTGCTACACTCCCAAGAAAAGGATTACATACACAATTGCAGCATTCAGTCACCTGTTTACAGGAAGCAGCTTTAAATCCTTAGCCTCGCACCAGGGCCAGCCTTAGGAGCTGCTGGGTCCAATTAGACGCGTAATGTCATGACGTCATGGCATCACGTGTCTTCTGGGTTCTTCTGGAGGAGGAGATGAGTAGGTGATCGGCTGCACTTCGGTTCAGGATACAACCACTTTTTTCACTGCGCTCTGAGCCGAAAGCAAAGGCCAGCCGATCACCTCCCCTCCTCCTCACACCACCCCTCCTCCCAGTGATGTAGACTTGAGTCTATTGTCTCGGACTCGAGTTGGACTCAAGTCGTATCAATGACTTGACTTGGCGATTGTAAAAGACTCGACTCAAGACTTGGAGCCTTTTACGACAAGTAGAATTTTATTCAGGTTTAAATCCGTTTTCCCCATTAAATAGATAGGCAGGTTTAAAGTTGCTTTTCAGTAAATGTATTTTGGTTTCACAGCACCCCATCACCTTGAATTCCTGGCAGGCAGTGGCAAAATGCATGCTTCTCATACACTAATTATATGAAAAAAAAATGCAGACTTGGAAGTTGCTACGAAAAATATTTTTCCTGTTGTGTAATGCAAAAGGCAGGAGGTGTGGCCTGGAGGTTTGAGCCGGTGCCCTGCCAGAAGATGCTAAGCAGGGTCGACCTCGGTTCCCACTTGGATGGGAGACAGAAGCTGCTGACAAACTTCGCTAAGACCCTGAGAAGGCATTGTGAGACGGTGGAATGTGGAGGAGTCAGCTAGAGAGAGAACATCTAAGACAACCGTCCGAGGGTGAACTGCAGTGAACTGTGAAGCTTGGAAGTGCAAAGCACAAGCCAGAAGGAGGGCTGCACTCGGAAGGGAAAACATCTCGAGTATGGACGGTTCTATATGGGAATAGAACAATATTGTAAAGACCCTTATCAGGTCTAAAGATAGCCTGCCTATGTAAGCCGCCTTGAATAAATCTGATGAGAAATCTGATGATGAGAAAGGCGGGATATAAATACAGAAAATAAAATAAAAATAAATAAGGCTCAAAAAAGTCACACCACATGAGTGCAGATATTTGAAACAAGGGTCTTATTCGTCAAAGGTATTGTACACTTAGTTTATCCTCATTTGGAAAGCTTATCCTCATTTGGAAAGCTTGACTTTTAACTAGAAATTGCAGGCTCTGACAAACTTGAACAGTTACTATAGCCATTTGGTCACCCAATCAACCCAATTTAAGCTGTTGATGTAGTACAGTTACTGATAATCCTATGCAAGTTTACTCAGACGTTAAGTCACACTGTGTTCAATGGGGCTTACTCCCAGGAAAGCATGTAGAGGATTACAGCCTAAGAGAATGAGCTACAAACAGGAAGAAAATCCCTAGTTAAATTTTTGACTTTGCTGTGAACTCACTCGTTTACCAACTCTCTAGGACTGGTCTGAAGTCTTCAGGAATCAGCACCAATCCTCAGTTGACTAAAGAAAGCAATATATTGACAATTTTAACATGGCCTCCAGGGATTTCCAACATTACATCATGCTTGGGAAAAAAATCTTCACAAATAGCTCAGTTGGCAATAGTTGGCAATCCTATTATCAGGTGGCCTTAGGCAAGCCACAGTCCAATCCTGCCTAAGTAGGACCCTATACCCGTTTCCTGAGGTCTCCTTGGGGGAAATGGACGTTTGTCCCCTTCCCTCGGGTGTAGCGGGAGAGGCCCCAATGCACCTCCTCAGATTTCCGCCAGCTATTTCGCTGGCGGAAGTCAGAGGAGGCCATGTAATGGCAGATCCAGTCTGGGAAGGGGACAGGGATATAGCCACTGGCGTCACTACAGGGAGGGCGGAGCTCTAAGTGCTGCTGAAATCAGAGCCTCCTTTACACAGACGAACAAAGCGGCCCCGGCCCCTCACCCTCGGAGGCTTTCAGGGAAGCAAAAGTGTAAAGGAGGCTCTGATTTCAGGCCCCTCACCCTCGGAGGCTTTCAGGGAAGCAAAAGTGTAAAGGAGGCTCTGATTTCAGCAGCACTTAGAGCTCCGCCCCCCCTGTAGTGGATATACAGTCCCTCACCCCCCCGGGCCGGCTTCGCCAACAGCCGGCCTCCCTCGCCGCCCAGACCGCCCACGCGCCCACCAGAGCTATACTTATCTTATCCAGTGGCCTCATGGACAATCTGGCGGCGGAGTAAGGGCGGCTGGCCTCCGCACCAGCCGCCCTTACTCCAAAGTAATCGCAAACACGCTTTACGGCACATTCACGACAGCTTAAAACAGTGGAGTAGTCACTCCACCGTTCTATATTTAGTCAGGATTGCGACCACAAGTCCCCCCTTGTCTACATATGTGGATAACACCGACTTACTTTACAGAGCTGCTGTAAGAAATACAAGACTGTAGCACTGTGGTGGAGATGTTTGCATACAGAAGGGTCCAGGTTCAATCCCAACATCTCTTGACAGGGCTAAGAAAGACCCGTCAGAACTGAAATCCTGGCAAAGTTGCTGTGTTCAGACTACACTGAGCAGATGGACCAAAGGTCTGACTCAGTACAAGACAGCTTTTTATTCTTATGTTCTTCAGATAGTGAGTATGCACTTTGAACACTCTAAAGCTGGGGTTCCTAGGAGATCCATGGATGGTCTTGAAGAGGGTCCATGAATCGGGTGCAAAAAAATATTTCTGTGGAATATGTATATGTTTATGTGCATTTTTCTGGAGAGTCCATGACCCAGAAAAGATTAAAAACCACTGCTCTAAAGTACTACACTAAGGGTATTATCATTATCAAGTAGACCATAAATTCTTATTAGCGAGTAAACAAGAATAGGATCAGAAGCAAGTCTGCAATCTTATACATTCAGTACCTCCGTAGCAGTCAATACCACTGAAGTCAGTGGAGGTTACTCCCAAGTAAATGCACACAGAATCAGGCCATGAGATACAAAAGGGTTGATAGTATCACTGTTAGGTAGTATCACTGTTTACACAACTGCACCATGTAATTGACAACTTTGAGCAGTTTTAACTTGCTTAAATCTAACCAAGGTTAAGCTGCAGTAGAGGGTAGAAAGCACTCTGTCAAGTTAAAACTAGTCCAACCAGAATGAATAAGATCTCCTAAATAACTGAAATGTTAAAGAAAATTTAAGTGTTGGTTTTAGCTCAGCTTTAATCCTGGAATCTATGCCACATTGATAAACGTAGAAACTACAGTGAACTAGTTTAATGGACTAATGGGGGAAGAGGGTGTCTGTTAATACTGAAAGGGCGCAATCCAATCCTACTTAAGCCACCATTGTAACCAGCGGTGCAGCGAAAATGGGAGGCCCCAGAATGAAAAGGGGATTCAAATCCCCTTTGAATTCCCCTTTTGGAGGGGATTTGAATCCCCTTTCCATTCTGGGGCCTCCCGTTTTCGCTGCGCCGCTGGTTACAACGGTGGATTAAGTAGGATTGGATTGCGCCCAAAGTCTGTTAAATCCAAGCACCCTTCCCCCATTAGTCTGTTAAACCCCTACCTTAGAAGGTTCCCCGCAGTGCTGCTACTCTGCTCCACTCTCCACCAAGGTGACATCTCCATTCCTAGAGTACCCTGGTGAAGAGAGGGGCAATGGGGCCAACAGAGCTCTCCAAAATAGGCAAGAATGGAAGGGGGCTCAGGGACAGGTTTCCAGGAGTCCAGGTGTTGGTATTGCCAGCCTCCTTTCTGCCTACGAGCAGAGCGCTCTAGGAATAGAGAGTTCCTCAGGAAGTGAGTTCCCTTGAGTTCTACTTCCTGACCAATTCTCCATTCTAGAATGGCCTCAGAAATGGGGAAAAAAATCAATTCCTAGAGTGCCCTGCTTGAGGGCAGAAAAGATAAATGGCAGCACCAGCACTGAGGGAGTTCTGGAAAGTAGGTAAGCTTCCCCCCCCATCCCCCATCGTAACAACTTTAGAAAGACCTCTACAGACATTGGAAATTGTATGTTACTTACAAAGTCTGTTGAATAGGGATCAGCTAAATGGAGTATAAAATGATACTTTGTATAAATCAAAGAAGACAGCAATGCAGATATATAAACAGACTTACAGGAGTTACAAAAATGGAATTACCCTATTTAGTTTGCTGACGATCTTATCATGCCACTACTGTACAGTACTACAATACTTATAGAAATGGAGCTTGGGTACTGAACAACAAGGAACATACAGGGAACAGCATCTATGTAAACAAAATGAAATACACCTATCGATGCTATCTATGAAAGTTTGCTATACAGTACTACCACTCCAGCGAATGGCATTTTCAAACTCTGATATACTGTATGTATATTGCAACCCCAATACATCTTTAAACCCCTGCTCTACCATCAGATAAGAGAGCTCTTTGTGGAAGGCAGATATTAAATTGTCTCAGCAGAAAAGCCAGTAGGTGCTTTTCCAAGCTCATGGACAGATGAGAAAACACACAGCTCTCTTATACCAAGTCAGACCAGCATTTTCCACACTAGCTGGAGGCAGCTCTTTAGGCAGGGGTCTGTCCCAGCCCTATCTGCAAATGCCAGAGGTTGAACTTGGACCCTTCTGTATGCAAAGCAGGTACTCTACCACCAAGCTATGGTATGGCCACATCCCCCTTGGAGGAAAGAGAGGCTACAAATTAGATCATGGATTTGGGGGAAGGGACTAAAATTTGGGGGAAGGGACTAAAAATTGTCGGTGCAATCCACAAACTACTCAAGCCCTCATGTTCAGAGTCTCCCACAGATGTTCTGTTAACTGGACAAAGAATGAACTTTTAAAGTAACAGCTTTCTTATATAGTTACCAGAAGGAGAGAAACTGTCGCTATTCATCCTAACATAACTTCCCAGCCAGTGGCTGTTGCTGGTGTCTCCTTTTGTGTTCTACAGAGATACTGGGAGCTCCTTTGGGATAGAGAACCATCTTCTCATTCCTTTTGCCATGTTACTACTATGAGAGCTTTGTTGTTGTTGTTGTTGAAATGCTGTATATAAATATTCTATAGAACAACTAAATTTTTAACACAGAAGTGAGCCACCTGGAATGACTAGTAGGATTGCAGCGTAAGGCATGTTTTCAGCTTACTGGGTATTATGTGCGTTCTATAAAGCCCTAAAGCTTCTGTCCAGTGGAAGATGGAGGAGGTGACAACCATCTCCCCTCTCATGCAAGGTAGATGCTTTCCTGTGCTTAAGGACAAAGGTTAGTCTGATCAGTTTCCTGTGGAAGTAAGAGCTGGGTTTCTGACTCTTTTGATCACTTCCCCCTGGCTCTTTCCAATTGCTCTGGTTAGAGACTGATACCTAGGCTGCTCTTTGATCAGCAGCTCTGGCAGTCCGCAGGTGCCATATGTCATCACATTAGGAACCAGCAACAACATGAATCTCTCTCACTAAATTTAACAGCACAAGACATATCCTACAAATTCATACAATAGCAAAAAGCTATTTTAGAGTCATTAACTTCGTAACAGGACAAAGCATACAATAAATGTTTAGATTAAGATAAGAAAGCCCAAATTTTGGAAATCACAGGAATTTTTTTTTGCTGGTCTGAGTCTTTCCTCACATATTATTCAATACTGTGTTCATTTTTTCCTACAGCAACTTTAAGGATCTCTTCTCCCCCCCCCCCCTTATTTATGCCTGTTTGGCTAGTTTATGTCTAGATGAAATCATGTCTTTCTAGCTAACAAGGAAACTACTAAAGCATTTTTCCCCTAAATTAACATACACCACTGGAAAACAGGGTGTTTAATAGCTGCCTGCATTCATGATGTGGTTTCATGTGGCATATAACATTTCTGTTTGCAAAGACTTCCTTTAAATGACATCGTAATAGAAGATCAAGGGGGAAAATGTCTTAAAAATCTGAATAATGTAAATCATATGGAGTTCGGAGGCTAAGCAAATTACACACCCTGGAGCTGCCCTCTGTATGAAAGAACTCTTTCTCCAACTCTGCACAACCCCAGCCCAAGGGAACTTGCATTTGAGAGTTTTCTAAACATTTCAGGTACACTTCAAAGCTTAAGGTAATTCATATTTCCTATGCAGATTAGCTTGCTTCCAGAATACACAGAATAAATTCATTCTCCAGAAACCCACACTACGTGACAGATACAATGATTTTTTTACAATATATATATATATATATATATATATATATATGTTTAGATTAAGAATAGCCACACTAGAAATGAACCACACACAAAGGGGGGGGGGAGAGAGAGAGACTGTTCTGGCTTTTCAGCTGGTGCCCTTTGCTTATTCTGCTTCAGGTTAACGAGGTTGACAAGTTTGCTGGAGTGACAAAAAACACAGTGAAGTCAAACCTGCCAAGTCTCATTCATTTTGGCTTCGACTCTATCAGCCCTCACTCTTTCCCCCTCCAAGTGTACGAGTTTCAAACGCGGTATTTACAGTCGTGTGCTCCAAACGGTAGGGAAGGCTTCTTGTTCCAGTGTGAAAGCGCTCGCCCTTTAAAAGTTGTCACCCAGCCACGACAGCCCAGCCCCTGAAGCTTTGCAGAAACACAGAAGGGAATGCAAGTCCTGCCTCAGTCAACGACTCCTCCCTCCCCAGCGTGTGCTACAAATGCAACACTTTTATGTCTTCTAGACACAACAAAAACATACACGTATATACAACACACGCACCGCACCGGACGCCTTACCGTTTTGCTCCTTGGCGCTGGCGAACTGGAACTTGCTGCCGAGGTTCGATTCGGTTTGGGCTCCCTGTCTTTGGCTGACCAGGGCAGATGTCAGCAAGAGAAACCCGAAGAGGAGCATTTGGCAGGCTGGGGGGGTTGAAGCTCTCTCACGCACACACGCCAAAAGCACTTGCAGCCGCTCCAGTCCTGCCCGGGTCCTTCTCACCACCTCCACCACCACCCGGTGAAGGCTGCACCGCTGGGGAGAAAGCAGCACTGAGCCTGCTCGGGCAGCAGAGAAGAGCAGGGTAGTTTCCACATAATCCCATCCAAAACTTTTCTCCCCCTTCGGCAGTCTTTTTTGCCTGAGTCTCCAGGGTTTCTTGCTCGCTCGCTTAAGGTTCAAAGCATAATCTGGACTCGAAGCAGCTTCCCAAGGACGCGACAATCCTGGGAAAAAAAGGGGAGGGGAAGTGGAAAAGGCTAGATGAGAAGGAAAGGGTGCGAGGAGGAGGAAGAGCACCTGTCAGCTTCAGGAACAAGAAACTAGCCAACAAACCGAGGGGAAAAGGGGTGGGGAAAAAGAGCCCCCTTGGGGAGGAAAAACACACCACCTTCCTCTCGCTCTCGCCTACTAGTGAAGAGCCACGCTGCCAAAGCCAGCCAGCCTCTTTCGCCTCCTGGCCAGAACTCCCGGTCTGGGTTTGGTGGGTGTTCTGGCGTGTTTTTTTTTCTTCGCGCTTTCACGTGTTTCTGCCATTCCCCCTCATCATTCCAGGGCGGGGGGAGGAAAATAGAAGTGAGCTGCGGAGCTAAGATCCAGGCGGGCCGGGGGGGGGGGGAGAGAGAGAGAGAGAGAGAGAACTCTTTGCTCGCCTCTTCCGAGCAGCAGCTGCACAGAAACAGCACCTGGTTTCAGTTTTACGCCAGAGAAGTTTGCTTAGGGAGGAAAAAAAAACCCAACAATGAAACTAACGCGAGAGCCCCTCTTTACCTCAAAGTATCTTGCTACCTCCGCAACTCCCCCCCCCGCGGAAAAAGGAGAGTACTGTATTTTCTGCTCCACCCCAAATTCTTGCGCGCCCGCCCGTGCTGCCTCCCCCCTTCAGCTCTCCTCCTTACAGAGCCTTCTATGGTCTTATCTCAACCCCGTTCTGGTCTCTCCTGTATTCTTTCCTCAGAGACGGCGGCCTATGCTTGCGGCCCGGCCCCGGTCTGGCGGGAAAAGGTGGTAGTGGAAAGGAAAGAAGGAAGGAATCAATCTGTTCCCACCCCGCTCCTCACGCGACACCAAGAGGGGCTCCCGCAGTAACAAGAGCGCGTAGGAAGCGCCAGAATGGCCAGTCCAGCGTGCCCGGCTGCACTGCAGGGTGACGTTTGCTTTTCCACAGGAGGCGGCAGCACCAGCCACTGAAAAGTCGTGCAAAGTTCAAGCGAGCTACTGGACGCTCACTCGCCCCCCCCCTTCTTTTTTTCATTGCCAGCGAGCCACATAATAACAGGTGTGCTGTAAAAGAAAAAAGGGAGAAATCCGTGAGACTCATGCCAAGGCATAGTGTGGACAAGGGTTCGACCGCAGATGGTATTTTCTTGTCAGTGCCGCTCCTCAGCTCTGGAAGTGCCAATGTCAGTGAGGGCATTGCCTGGCCCCAGCCATCAGTTTCCCACAGCTAGGATTAGAAGTTTAACAATGCAGCCTCCTATGCACAGTTACTTGGAAGTAAACCACATTGAATTCAATTCGAGTAGGCATGCTAGCAAAGGATTGCACTGTCACGTTCCCATATAGTAGTGTTTCCCAAACTTTTTCGTGTCAGCACCTTTCTTTTTAGAAAAGTAACTTAATAACAAAAGCTCTGGCTGGTCCAGGGTAAGGGACCGGATCCCACCTTGTTCTTTAGCAGTAGCACTGCAGTACCTGATGGAGGGAAGCATCCTTCTTGTTCATCACTTCCAGGTGCAAATGGAACAGACTGTGCCAAGCAACACCTAGTATTCAGATACATTCTCCCTTTCAGAATATTCTTGTATGGTGCCCCACCCCAGGCAGGCAAGGGGACAGGTGGCAGCAGAGGGCCTCCAGTGGCAGTATCATGATGGCTCCACCCTGGCAGGAAGGGAAGGTGGCCTGGCAGAAAGGCCTCAAAGTCCGGGACAGGGAAGGGGGTTAGCAAGCCACCCTGGCCCTCCTCCTCCCCAGCTGGCTGGATCTGCTTCCCCAGGCAGTAATCCTTGGCCCACTCCAGCCACATCCTTGGTCAGACCGACTAAGCTCCCTAGTACTCAGTCTGGCCCTCATAATTGCCCAGCAGCAGGCTGTTGAGTCCTGCCACCTGCTCTACCTGCTCACCTGGCCTCATCAGTCCCCACCCACCTCCCGCAATCCCCAGATGTGACATTGCACATGACCGCGGCAACTTCCGGTTTAGCCAGAAGTAATGCAGACAGGGTCAATGCTGCACCACCCTCTCGCACTCTTCAGACACGTGTGCCATGTCTCCACCTGCTGTGATTGGCCTCCACTAGGTCGAGGCTGCCCGACCCTGGATAATTTTAAAGTTTTAAATATGCAACCTATAATAAACCATTGTTGACTGTAGTTCAAAAATCAAACAGCTTATAAACAATGTATAATTGCTTTAATGAAGACAATACAATTTAATTCTAAATTGCTGCAAAGTGAGATCCAACCACAATTCAGTTTAATATTAGTGAATCATTTATATGTTAAGAGGTTTCCAGCTCCTAAGTATTATACAAGAGATAGTAGCTGCCATTCTCAGAGTCAAAAATGAAAACAGGAATGACTTATTCCTAAGTAAAAAATGTAAAACATCCCTGAACAGATGATCATAAATTAATAGTGAATGTAAGCTGCTAGACTGTTTTGGGACAGTGTGGTTTCAATCACTTTATCTTTAACAAAAACGAAAAATCCTAATACAAACGGCCAGTTCTATTTTAGTATGTTCTTCTTGAATAGAACAATCCCACCAAGGGTTATACCAATTTACATCATTTGATAATTTGAACCATCTGGATTAGGTTGTGCAAAGTATGTGCACTTTTGAAACCTGTTTCTTTTTTCTGTGCTTTCTATTCTTAATCAATATGGTTATAAATTAAATAATCAGTCACAGCTTGCGGTGCTCTGAGGTAAAGTCATTCTGTTATGTCCTTGAAAGAAAACAACCACCTAAGCTGCACATTTTAAGAGACAGCTGGTGAAGCAAAGCTCCAAAGTATTTTTTTTTAATACAGGGAAATAAGGTAGATCCGAAAATTAAGCTATATTGTTTATTTAAGCTCATACTCCCCTTCTCTGAGTGGTGAGAAGTTCCAGGAGCTGCAGCACTATATAGATTCAGGCTTCCTATAGAGGAAAGATAACTGGAGGTGTATGGTATCTTTGCAATACAGTGGGCCCTCGGTATCTGTGGGGGTTCCCTGAAGATACCCAAAACTGCGTTAAATCAAATCCACGTGGGGGGGAGAAACACAGGACCTCATTTTTCAGCTGCACTGGTCCCGCCGCCATGTCTTAACTCCCGCACGCCTTCTAAGTAGTCCAAATTGCTGCAAGCAGTAAAAAAAAAATGCAGTCAAAAGCAACTTCTGTTTCACATCGCGACTGGAAGTTGCTTTTGATAGCTTTTTTTACTGTTTGCAGAAGTTTGGACTACTTAGAAGGCATGCGGGAGTCGAGAAGCGACTGGCACAGCTGAAAAATAAAGTACTGTGATGACGCTCCCTGCGGAACTCTACTTCCGGGGTTAGCCATCCGTGTTGAGTCAAATCTGCGAATGGCTAACCCACAAATGAGGATGGCCCACTGTATTTGCTTTCTGTACAAATATACAAGCTGAATATTTGGATGGAGTCAGTTAGGTAGCATGCTCCTGCTAGCCACAGTAAGCTACATCCCTAGCTAGCAGTGTTGCACCTCAAAAAAAAACGTCTTCTCTTGCATTGGCTCTCTCCCGTAGCTTCCATTCCAGTAACTCTCTTCTTACCTCATTCAGAATCTGCCAGCACGTGCTACCCTTGTTTCTCTCACTAACTCAGACAGGGGAATGGACTGTAATACAAGGGTGAATTAGTAGCATCCTGTGCAGTTAGAATTAGAGACAAATGCTGATGACAATTCAGGATTACCGGTAGTAGCCTCTGCAGTCTGCTATCACTGGTGATTCTGAAGTAGAGGCCTGTAACTGTGAGAAGTATTACTCCCTAATTCTTAAATTCCAGCATGCGTATACCCTGTGCCAATCACGTAGAAGGAAGTGTCCTTGCACGCGCTGATCATGCACGCACGTATGTAACCCTAATCAGAAAGTACAGCCCCTCCTATGCAGACTCAGCCATGAACAAGCCATGCTTTGTGAAATTGGACATTACTGGACACTATTTTATAGATAAGCATATAAGGTGGTAAGAAGGCAATAGGCTAGAAAAACCCTGCAAACAGGAGGAGAAATTGTTGATTATGCATGACGTTTAGTTTGCTATAAAGCCTTTGTATCTCCCGTGATCGGGGCCTCAGTCTTTGGATTTAAATCCACTGGGTGCCTTTATCCCTGGAATAAATCATCCTGTTTCTACTTTCTTGTTGCTGTGCTGTTGTTAAACTCCGAGTGGCTGGGTCCGGGTACTACATTTCCATAAACCATGCAGACCTCCCTAGCTAATAGTAACAGAGGGTTTAATAGGATAGGTATCGTATGAAGAGAAGCTTGCAATCTCTTGGGAATGGGACAAAAAAAAGAAGATCCAAAAAGGGATGATAAACTAACAGCCCATTCCAACCCAACTCCTCCACAAGTCCGGCATAAGAGTGGCCTAAGTTTAGCATAAGTTAGGCGCAAGTTATGTCTGAGTTATGTCAGAGTTATGCCTGAGTTAGGCAGGCTGCAGTTTCTGTGGCCCAGCACCACCCCAGGATCCAGGCAACACTTACCTCCCAGGCAGGCAGGCTCTCCAGGCTTGGTGTCTGGCTCGGTCATGTGCAGGCCTCTGTCTGCATGTGTCAGCGTACATCCATGGCAGCTGCTGCAGGGTCTGTCGCAGCCCGGTCGCAAAGGGGCCGGCCGCAGGCATGGGGGTTGCGCCAGTCAAGTGGTGGGCGCAGGACAGGTGACAGGTGAGCGAGGTGCCTGAGCCAGCCGCCACAGGGCACCCTGTGCATCAGCCACCTGCTGCAGGGGAGAGTGGCCGTCCCCACCCTCCTGCAGAAGGCGATGCCACCCCCAAGCCACGTTGAGGCCGCACCTGGGAGTCATGGGGGGTGAGCGGGAGAGGGAAGGGAAGCAGGGGGTGGGAAAGTCACACACAAGGGGGGTCTCATGAGGTCTGGAACCGCCTCTGACATGACTTGCCCGTGCACTGCCTGAAGCCCTTGGGCCTCCAGGGCCGGGGCAATGCCCACAAAGGTGGCATCCCGGCGTGCTTTCTGCTCTGTGCCCTGGCCATGACCGAGAGATGCCTTGGGCTTGTCTGCTGCGAGGGGGCTCACGCAGCTCATCACGCCCCCAGATGGGGTAGCGACAGCGCCTCGCGGCAGGCGCTCTGGCAAGGTGGGGGTGGCCAGCTTCCATCATCAGGGAGTGGGAGGGGAGGCAGACACACAGGCAGGCAGACAGTGGGTGCTGGGGAGGGGCACGGGTGGGTCTGAAACAGACAGACAGGCAACAAGGCTGGTGGGCAAGAGATACAGGGAGAGGGGTCTGCAGAGACCGATAGGGACACAGGGGGCGCTCTGCAGATGAAGGCGATGCAGAAACAGGCACCTCTTATGCAGACGGACTTTGGGCGGAAGCCACACAGAAACGGGAAGACCATGGGCGGAAGGGACTTCGTGACGGGCAGACCATGGGCTGAAGGGACTTCGTGACGGGTGGACCATGGGCGGAAGGGACTTCGTGACGGGTGGACGCCCTGGCGGGTGAGATCCCCGGTTGCCGAGCAGCCACTACACAGACGCAGCAGCCACAAGCGGCCCCGTAATGGGCTCAGTGGCACCTGTCACTGTTTGTCTGCCTGAGAGGGGCCCCCCAACTCCCCCCTCCCCTCTGTGCCATGGGGGTCTGGCAGCCCCCCAGCTGTGTTCGCCCTGGGAAGGAAGTGGCAGTCCCTGGAAGGGATTCATGCAGGGGCTTGAGCGCTGGGGGCTGTCTTTGTGTGGGGGGCAATGCTTGTGTAACACTGAGCACATATTTTTCAAGGGGGCTCTGCCCGAAGGGCGTCTTTATTGTTCTGGAACGTTAGCTGAGATGGCCAGGCGAGGCTGCCAGGGGTAGTCACAGCAGCCAATCTGAAAGCAGCAGCAGCACACGTACCCCATCGACCTGGAGATGCAGGCTCTTCCCCTGTGGAACCACAGCCTGCTCCATAGAAAGGGGAGGGACAGCAAGAACAACAGCCAGGGAGGTGGAGCAGCAGCGGCGGCGGCAGCAGCTGAGGAGGGTTGCAGGGCTGGCTCCCTGACCTCTGGCAGCATCGAGGCAGACGACCATGGGGCAACCAGACTGCGGGCCCAGGGGTGCTCCCAGGAAGGTAGGTGGTAGTGGACGTTCCTGGGGAGACAAAAAACAAGGGGGTATTACATGGCAGCTGGTGTGTGGTAGCAATCGCCATTGAAGAACTGCCAGTGTGTCAGTTGCAAAAGCCTGCAGGGAGAGAAATAAAACACAGCTGATAGGTGTGACACACATAGCATGGTCTGAGCTGCTTACCTGGGTGTAAGGCGAGCATGATCCTGTAAGGGAAACAGGTCAAAGAGAGAGAAAATAACACATATATTGGGTCACAACCATGGCAATCCTAGCAATACTTACCTGTCAGTTGACCCTGTGGGGAAAAAGGGGGGGGATAGCTGGTGTCTACAGAAGGTTAACAGCACCACCACACTCGTTGTGTTGTATGCTCACATGACAACAGGTGGCAATCTGACACAACAGTGGTAAAGCAGCATGTATCCTATATATCATAGCAGGCATTGCAGGCAGGCATCAGACTACTCATGGGTAAAGAGGCATTTCAGAGAAGGCATAGCAGGCAGACATGAGAGGGCACATTGGTAAAGAGGCATTTCAGAGAAGGCATTGCAGGCAGCTATGAGACAACACATTGGTAAAGAGGCATATCATGGCAGGCTATGCAGGCAGCTATGAGACAACACATTGGTAAAGAGGCATGTATCCTACCTATATTCCTATATGCAAAGAGGCAGATGTCAGACCACATGTCAGCACGAACTCTGCTCTTACCTGCACTTACCTGCTGGTGTTGTTGCCTGTGGGGGGGGGGGGGGTAAGGCTGGGAGACAGACATGGGTTAGCACATGGTAGCATGGAGACAGCTGCCCAGGCACAGCTGTAAACAGTTTGGCCACAGCCAGAACAGCCCTCTCTGCCCTTGAGGGGGGCAGAGAGGAGAAGAGAGAAGTGGGGTGTTTGTGAATTTTGCCCTCCACTGACAAAGTCCCACTTTGTGAGAGAGAGAGACTGGGGGCCTGGGGCTGGGCTTTTGTGGGAAAGAGGCTGGGTGGGGCTGGGTGCTGATAGGCTCCCTATCTTTGGCATAACTCTGTCCGTTTCCAGACCCAGCAGGCACAACTCCGACATAACTCTGACCTAACTCAGAAGCAGGGTGTTAGAAATTTTCAGGAGAGGGCTGGCGTGGGTAAGGTAAATGGCTCCTATGGGTCTCCTCGAATTTGGGTCCACCTTTTTGGTCAACCTAAAATTTGTGTCAGCATTTGTGTTGGAGGGGGCCTGTCTGTGCTCGCCAGGGTCTGGAACCCGACGTTAATTGGTTTCCGCCCCCGTTACGCCCATGGTCCGCCCACTTTTAGGTCGACTTTAGGTCCGACTTATGCCGGCGTCGGTTGTGCACATGTGCGTCCGTTCTTAGTCCGTCGGTCGTAACTTCGCCCTAACTTTGCTCTAAATGGTTGCGTTCCAGAACTAAAGTTGCCCTAAACGACTTAGGCTGACTTTAGGTCTGACTTGTGCTGCTTAGCCCTTGGGTTGTGTGGCCTGCAGGGGAGTTATTCCTGAGCATGTTAAGAGTGTTTTCCTTATTATAAGATTGCTGCATAACATATTTAATTTCTAACCTGGTTTTTCAAGTTAGAATAGCATTTCTGGCTTCTGTAAAACAGCTGACACTCCGAAAGGAATGTAGCATGGTAGCAGAGGCCCAAGGTCTCGGCTGCCTGAGCAGGGCAGGGATGTGCCGAGAAACGAAAGCTAAAAACAGAGGCCTGTAGTTGGGTGGGGGGGAAAGGAACCTCATCCAGGAAACGAAACTGATCCAGGAAACGAAAGCTAAGTAGTTGGGGTGGTCAGTGGGATGAAGACAACCAATGTATGTACTCCAAACGCAGTGACGTGTCTCTCATGTTTTTTGTAACAACTGAAAGGTATAAAAGTTCACCCTCAGGCGATGCCCAGTGCCGCAGCCCCCCTTTTGTAGCTGTTACAGCTTGGAGCTGCGTTGCCAGTGATATCACTTTTGAATTGTTTGAATAAAAGCTGTTTCGTAATTCCTCCTCCTGCCATCCAGAGTCTGATTTAATTAGCTTCAGGTTACAGTTGGAATGGGCTGAAAGTCTTCAACCAGGCCCCTGTGGCTGCCAATTCATCAGTAGGCCTTGTAGGTGCAGCAGTAAACTGGGCCCCTATTCTTCAGGGCTTTCCCAGCTCAGCTTGTGCAACAACAGATCCAGGGACTATCTTTGCTCCTTCTGTTCCAAAGGATCTTTCACTCCAGTTTCTCACTGGGCCTTTATTAGTCTTCCACAGACCTACATCTGTGTTCTGTCGGCCTTTCTCTCTGTCCTTCATATTCCCTCCTTTTTTAACTTCTCCCTCCAGCAGGGCCTCCCCTACCCTTTCCAAGTCATAGTGGGGGCTATTGGGAAGTATAGTTCCACTACGCTGCTCCCTCTTGAAAAAAAAGGATGCATTACTTACATCCAACTTACTTACTTACATCCAACTAAAGCATGCTTGAAGCAAGAGTGCTTGAATCAGGGTTTTCAGAGTCCTGAAACAGGTGGTTGCTCTCCTGTGTGGAGTTTTCCATATTACACACAGTGAAATCCTCCATTTCTGGAACAAATTGAGCTGGTTGACTGCCTCTGCTCTGCCAGGTATTGTATCCTCTTCCAAATCAGTGTCATCTCCAAACTATAGGCTTCCTGGACATCAGACTGATGCCTGAACCTCTTTGCAACTCTGGGGAATGTATTTATTTATTTAAAGAATTTTTACCTGCCTTTCTCCCGATAAGGGCAATCAAAGGGCACTTAAAACATGTTAAAATACAATGCAATAAAAATAATTAAAACAAGTAATTAAAACAAACAACCCTAGTGGGTCACCCTATGATTTATTAAAAAGCCAGCCCACCATGTAAGCCATCGAATGCCAACCTGAATACCTTTCTGGAAGTAAGCCCCATTCAGCACACTTACTTCTGAGTAAGCATGCGGCCCCACCAAAAGGTCTCTAAGAAGGGAGTCGTTCTTAATTCTGGGGGAGGGAATTCCATAGTTGGAATGGTCTATTTGGTGAAAAGAGTTTTCACCATTTGTGAATTTGGGGACACATGTTGATCTGCTGTCTAGCTGGATCAGGGCCCAAGTATGGTTCATTATGGTGCAGGTGAGGATTCATACGGTAATCATACCACACCTCTGACATTCTGTTGGGCATTCTGTATGGACCTTTGTACTTTTGTTGCAGCTTGGCATTCACTGGCTGGGTCCTTAATCCAGACCAGCTCTCCCACTTGATATGTCTGATGGTGTATTGGTATTCTTTGGCGGGGGGGGGGGGGGCAACCTCAAAGATCTTGCAACTCCTGTTTTGATCCATTTTTTGTTTTGTTTTTGTCCACCCAGTGCATCCTACATCATCATCTGTGGAGAAGTCATCGCTAGAATCGTCTCTAGCAACTTCCTAACTGCTTTAGGTTGTTTTGAGGACAAATTCCTTTTCCTTAGCTCTAGTATTTGCATAGGGTTGCAGGCCTGCTCATTGTCCTTCATCCTCTCATCATGGCACCAGAAATGTAGCACCCGGACCCAGCCACTCGGTGTTTAATAACAGCACAGCAACAAAAAGTAGAAACAGGATGATTTATTCCAGGGATAAAGGGCATAATTAACAATTTCTCCTCCTAATTGCGGTGTTTTCTAGCCTATTGCTTTCTCACCACCTTATATGCTTATCTATAAAATAGTGTCCAGTAATGTCCAGTTTCACAAAGCATGGTTTGTTTATGGCTGAGTCTGCATAGGAGGGGCTGTACTTTCTGATTAGGGTTACATACGTGCGTGCATGATCAGCGCGTGCAAGGACACTTCCTTCTACGTGATTGGCACAGGGTATACTCATGCTGGAATGCAAAAATTGGGGAGTAATACTTCTCACAGTTACAGGCCTCTACTTCATTACCTTGGTGTTGCTTTTCTGTTTGCATTGATAAAACCTCAGGAAATAGGTTTTATACACCACCACATTGGGATGGAATGTTTCAAGGTTCATTCTGGGGTACAAAGCCTGGGACTCTGTTGGGAAGTGTAGCTGCATTATAGGATGACCGTACACTATTACACCTTGGACCTTCCTTTCACGTCTGACTATGTGATGCTCTTGCAAGCCAGAATGAAATTACCCATCCAGGAGCACATAAGAGAGTCGTCAACAACCATGAACTGGACACTTGGATTATTAGTTCAAAGAAACAATGGTCACCCAACATCCATGACAACTCTCCTGTTACAGTATGTAATTCAGATTACATTTTTATCTAGCCATGTTTTGCAGATTAAAGCAGGCTTACCAGATCGTCGCCGGGACGGGGCGTGGGGGGGCCAGAACGCGGCGCGATCTGGTAAGCCTGGATTAAAGAAACTAACAGCGCAACCCTGTGCATGTCTACTCAGAAGTAATTCCTATTGAGTTCAATGGGGGTTTCTACCAGGTAAATGTGTATAGGATAGCAGCCTAAGCCTATGCACACCTTTCCGGAAGTAAGCCCCATTCAGCACACTGGGTCTTACTTCTGAGTAAGCATGCGTAGACTTGTGCTCTAAATTAGCTTTAACCCTCTTCTCTGCAGTATAATGTTAGGAATGACTGCTTCTAATATGCATTGAGAGTGCTTGTTGTATAGAGTTAGGAATATATTGGATTATTATCTAAATTACTTACTGTACTGTACTCTTCTGTCAATCTGCACTTGCGTTGACCAGAGTTGCCTGCATTCTAATAGGTCAGGCTGCATATAGCTACTGCTTACTCCTGGCATTTGTTTCTGATAACCCCAGACAGTATCAAAACATTGCCAGATGTGAATTGGCAACCCCAGACGCTGAGTGTGCATTGCCACTAGAACAAGCCTGAACATGCCTGGTCTATTTATTTTTTTCCTACCATCTAGGAATCACGTTGTGTCCTGGCCCAGCTGACAGCCAAGTCGACAAAGATACAGCCAAATCACTTGAAGTTTGGTCTTTGGCCATGCTGCAAGAGAAAGAGCTGGCTTCCACACTGCCTCTTTACCCAAGTGGTAGAGGGAAACCTGGATTTTTGACTTATAAATGACTGCATTTTTCTAGGGATTTCTTTGTAACCAAGTATGCTAAACATCTGCTTATTCTGACAAATAAGGACAAGTATATTAAGCTAGAAACATTTATATTTTTATTTCTCTGACTGCCATCTTATGATCTTTATTAATAATCCTAATTTCTTGGTTACACAAGTCTGCATGTTCTTGTCAAGGGAGGATTCTATAAAATTTATCTCAGCCCACATTAATGTCTTTTTTCCTCTTGACCAAGTTACTATGAAAGAGTATGTTAACCTTTGAGATAGAGCAGGGGTTCTCAACCTTTGGAGGCCTAGGTACCCTCTATCACGGTCCAATTTTCTGAAGTACCCCTTGCTAATTAACTGCTAATTAATTGGATTAATAAATTAATTAGGTAATTAATCATTAAGTTAAAAAGTACTAAAACAATTTTAAATGTGAAAAATGTCTTGTTTAACTCTGTGTGTGAGTGTGAGTGAGTGAGTGAGTGAGTGAGTGAGTGAGAGAGAGAGAGAGAGAGAGAGAGAGAGAGAGAGAGAGAGAGAGAGAGAGAGAGAGATGCAAGGATCTCTTTTTTTCTCCAAGTAACACTTCCCAAAATCAGCTCCTCCATCCCCCACTCTACCAAAGTACATTTTCCAAAGTCCAAAAATAAGCCCAAAACCAAAAATCAGAGAGACAGAAGGGCTCCAAAAATAATTACAATTTAAAATCCATGTTAATTAACACTTAATTAGCTGCTGATGGGGCAGATAAGGGGCAGGGCTTGGCGTACCCCCAGCAAGAGGTCCGCGTACCCCTAGGGGTACCCGTAACACAGGTTGAGAACCTCTGAGATAGAGTAATTTTTTTTGAAGTGGGATTGGTGAAAGATTGAGATGTGGCAGAACTGCAGCTTGATACCCCAGGTAACCAAAGCTCCCATTCCGGATTGTAAGAATTTCCATTGCTCAGTCAATGAACGGTAATGTGTTCTTAGTGTTTGTTTTTTATTTAATTTTTGTTAATTACTGTTTTTTCTGCAACTTGCAATTTACACAAAGCACAAAACAGCTTACAATAAAACTGAACATAAACCAGAAAAAGAATACAACAAAGATAATACTGTTAACATCTCAAACAACACAGTAACAACATAAAATAGCTACCTGCAGAGCTGGCTTTTATTGTATGCTATTTTTAAATTGATGTTAGCTGTTTTGAGGTTGCAAAGTGAAAGGTGGCATATACAGTATATTTAAAGCTAATAGATTAAAATACACACAGAGAGACAGCATACCATCACTCCAAATCAAAAGCCTTTGAAAAAGCCAAGTCTTCACCAAATCCTTAAAAAAGAGAACTGAAGACTTGGGGCCAGTTCAGACAATACGCTATTACCTGAACCAGCCCCACACAATAAGAGCCATGCACAATCACACTGTGAGCACATTCTGGCCCCTCAACCAGTGGCATTGCTAGCGTGACCCGAGGAGCGAGGCAATGGCACATTTCGTGTCATCGCCCCACCCCCTGCACTCCCAGAAGGCTTAATTTGAAGCCATCTAACAGCCAAGGCAGGTGGGTGGGCCCATCCAAAGTGCTGAAAATAGCGCAAAAACACTCCGCTGCTGCAGACGCAGCCACTCCTGCTGCAAAACAGCCATGGAGCAGAAAGCTGCCACCTCAGCTCCTCCTTGTGAGGGGACCGTGGCTGTCATCCCCCCCCCAAACACACACACCTGGCCTGGCCTGGCTGGCCTGGCCTGGCCATGCTACTGCCCTCAACTCACTTCTGGGAGAGTCCAGGACCATTTCCCTTAATCACGTGGGAAAGGGAGTTCATCTAAACCAGCAGTTCTCAAAGTTCTCCCCACAAGTTGTGGATGTAAGTCCTTGTGGATGCGGCCAATGGAGGCGGCAGCACTCCTGGGATCGCACTGACGCCAGGAAAAAAGGTGTTGTTTTTTTTAATTTACCAGGGGTCGCACCAGCCCTCCAGAGGGTGCAGGAGGGCCCGCGGCCCCCTGTGCAGGTCTCCCTGCACTTCAGATCAGCTCCCTGAAGATCACCAGCCTGCACTTAAGAAAACTGATTCCAGACTCTCCAAGAAGTGAATTTAGAAGCCAGACTGCGCACACAGCTCTTTTTGCACGGAGCTGGTTCAGGTGATAAGAAAAGCACTGGCAGGAGGAGGACTACTGCACTTCACAATGTTAGATTTTTAATTTGATAAACTGCTGCTTAGCTGAAGCCTAAACTAATCCTCCAATTTGCATTACTTTTAAAATTCTAGGATTTTTAACTGTACGAAACAGAATACCTGTGTTCAACAGTTGTTAACCATTCTAAAATTATTATTTTTTTCAGAAAAGGAGCCTCAAGGCATGAGAGGGTGATGTATTATTCTGATGAAAGATCTAGGAAATGAGCTGTGAGAGATAAACGAATGCTAATCACATTTCTGCTCTATTCCAGACATAGAATAAAAGCTTGTTTGTTGTTTAAACTCCTTCTGTGTCAGTAAATCTGTTTGGGACTGCCTGCAGTCACCTCTGAATTTCCAAACAAGAATTATCAAAAAGAAAACCTTGACAAGGCCCTAGGTGGTGCAACAACAAGGTGTGAGTTGGCAGGCACATCCCCATAATTTCATTTTCCAAGTGAAAAAAGTGAAGGGAATCCAGGACTGAGACCTGGGTGAAGATAAGAAAGTATGCTCACCAAGTCTTCTTGCATACTGGTGGTGGAGCTAACTTTTGTTTCATTGCCCATTTGTTTAAAGAAATATGGCACAAAGTAAAACAAAAGGTATATTTTCTTTCCATACAGCAATTCTTCAAAGCTTCAAAGGTATCCTATTATTAATCACTGTAGTTCCAAGTTTTCCATGACAACACACTTAGATATTGCCAATTTTTTTCTTTATTGATTGTACACTGGCATGAAATCCCAGCATCTTAGTTTATAAAGCCCTCTACCAAAAAGAAATTAATAATGAACGTTTTTTCAGCCTCGCCACCATCTGGATCACAGATTATCTCATAAAGTGTATTCATAAAATGTACCGCTATGTTTAAAGGGTGGTTTTTAGCAGTGCTTTCATATTATGCTTTTTTTGTTTTTTGAGACAGTGGCACCCAATCACGCACAATGGAAAGAAGTAATTGGAATACAAGTGCTATATTATATTAACAGTCCAATCCTGTCTAGCACACTGTGCCGGATCCTATCCAGGATTGGGTCAGTGCCAGTGTACCCAATTGGGTCTTTGTTCGGCCCTTCTGAGGGCAAGGCTTCGAGCAGCATTGTGCGCATGCCGCTCAAAGCCTTGCCGACTGGCCTATTTAGAAGCGGCTGAGCCGCCGGGGAAGACACGGCTCAGCCTGCCGGCTCCTGGGGTGAGGCACAGGAATGGGGTGAGTACCAGGGGGGTGACGTGCTGGGACTCCCGGTGCATCACCCCCCTGGAGCATCACCCCCTCCGGCCGCCTCCTGGCACATCACCCCATGCGCCACCACCACCACCACACTGCAGTGACACCACTGACCGGACGTGACTGGCAATGATATCATTTCCAGTTACTTCTGGGTTTTCAGAGGCCAGGGTGGGTGAGAAGGCCCTTCTCAGGGTTCCTGAGAGGCCCGGCCAAAGGCAGGAGCCTCTCAGGAGTGAAAACGCACTGCCAAAAATGTCATGTCGGAGCAGGGTTCCAGTGGTCCAACTGTCCGAGTACCACCAGCAGTTGGGCAAAGTACCACTGGTGGTACTAGTACCACTGGTTGAGAAACCCTGCTGCTGTATACAGTATTTTGAAAGCCAGAGAGTAACCGCAATACTTTTTGCAAGGATATGCCCTTAGTATTTGGTTTCTTTTTAAAGTTGTACAGTGACAAGTAGGTATGCTTGAACGAAACAAGCCTTTCTTATTTTAAGGTAGAGTGAGATGTCATTTTTTGGGACTTCTAATTTCTTGTAACACAGAAGCACGCGTTTTTATTTTTTTGCTTTGTTAACCAAATCATTCTTTGTCCGGTAATTTTTTTTAGTCTCCCTCTTCAGAAAAGAGGAAATACAGCAAAGGAAGAACAACAAGACAATATCCTTTGAGATAGCTAAGAACATGTCTGTAGATTGAAAGAATTGTGACATTCGCAGGAGGTGACTATATCTGCTAGACATGATGCGTTCTACTGATGAGCTTCTTACGGGAAAAATTATATAGATGTTGGTGGCTGGTATTCTTACCTTTAATTCATCCACTATTTTTAGGCTGCAGTCCTACGTATACTTTTCTGAGAGTAATAGCCAAGTCCTATCCTTCCCCAGCATGGGGTGTTCAGCGTGGGCCACACGGCCCACGCTGAATCCTATTTGGGGAAGGGCCTGGCGGGAGGTCTATTCGGGGTGAGCGGGCATTTGCCCACTTACCCCAGGTAACCCCCCAGCCGCCACAATGGGGTTACTCAGTTCTCCACCAGTTCTTTAGCTGATGTAGAACCAAGCAGCCTCTTGTCAGGGTTCGAGGCCTGGGAGGGAGGATAGGATATGATGTCCGACAAGGATGTTGGTCCCACCCCCTCCCAAGCCCAATCTGTCCCCCAGGCCCTTCTCCCCCTGTTATGCTCCCTCCCCTCTCTCCCTCAGCCCCTGCGCAGCTTGTAGCAGCCTTACCTGCTCCGTCGTGTGGCGGGCCTGGATTCAGCACCAGCAGCATGGCGCAGGCCTTCCTGCCGGTGCTGCTTCCTCTCCGGGTGTTGCAATGTGCTTGATGGCACGTTTGTGACACCCAGCACTGGTACTGGGGCCCCAGCGCTGGGGCCCGAAGAGCTTAGGATTGCACTGTAAGTCCCATTGAACTCAAAGGGATTTATTTTTGAGAATACATGTGCATAGGTTTGGGCTGTAAGCCTCCATTTTAGGAAACAGATGCATGCAGAAGTTGTTAATTCCAATAAACAGTGAATCTGTGAGGGAAAATCAGTGACAAATAAATTATCACTTATTATCCATAAGAAAGAAAACATGCTATAGTTCAGAACCTACATGGTAGGACAACATTCTTTTCGCATCTGCAAATTTTACCTCAGACAGCATCATCTAAATGCTATGCAATGTCTTATTAACCTAGAAAGAGCACCACTAATTGAATTGATGAAGGAAAACCATCATTCATTGCACAGGCTAATTTGATATTGTTAATATAATTGCTGGACTTAGGAGATTTGCCCAAAGTAAGAGTCCTTGCTGTGTCGGTAAAGTCTTATCAGAATATTGTGGAATTACAAATAGCAAGTCCATTCTGTAACAGCAGTTGATATACATTTTGATATACAAAAGCTGATACATTTGCTGATCATTTCTATTCTTTATTCCAAAGGAATTAAGCCTTTATTTATAATAAGGATCTATCAAAGTCCAATTAAAACAGATGTAAGCATGCATATACAGTACAACTCTGCGTGTCTACACTGGTTCAGATCCAATTTTTTTGGATTATTAACTGAATTGGGATTTGTACCCTCTGTTAAAAAGGTAAAGGTTCCCCTCGCATGTGGCCAGCATGACTCAACGCCAAGGCACACGGAACGCTGTTACCTTCCCGCCAAGGAGAATTAATCTACCTATTAATCTACTTGCAATTACTTGCTTTCGAACTGCTAGGTTGGCAAGAGCTGGGGCTGAGAACGATAGCTCACACCATCACATGGCACTCAGGTCTCAAACTGCTGTCTTGCCTACCTTCCATTCTGCAAGGTAAAAAAGGTAAAGGTGACCCCTGACAATTAAGTCCAGTCGTGTCCGACTCTAGGGTGTGGTGCTCATCTCCATTTCAAAGCCGAAGAGCCAGCGTTGTCTGAAGACGCCTCCGTGGTCATGTGGCCGGCATGACTCTCCTTGCCGCAGCGCGTGGTATGCAGCTGGAACACGGAGCGCTGTTTACCTTCCCGCAAGCGGTACCTATTTATCTACTCGCATTGACATGCTTTGGAACTGCTAGGTTGGCAGGAGCTGGCCAAGCAATGAGAGCTCACCCCGTCGCGGGAATCGAACTGCCGACCTTTCGATCAACAGCTCATGGTTCAGCGGTTTAACCCGCTGCGCCACCCGCAAGGTGCAAGGTACAATCTGCAAGGTACAATCTGCGAAAAAAGGGGGGGAACGAGTTGCTAGAATTCCAGGACCAAAAATCCTGGGATTTTTTAGTTATTTCTACTATCTGTCTCATCTCTGAAATTAGTCATTCAGATTTCTATGCCACTTGTTCCGAGTGCTTTTGTGCCTGCACTGAACCTGGGATTCTTCAGCATGCAGTGTAGGTGCTCTGCCATGGAAATAAGGTTGAAAGAGACTACTGTATGCCTGAAACCCTGGAGAGTCTGCTACCAGCCACTGTAGGCAATACTTTACTAGATGGACCAGTGGTCTGACTCAGTAGACTGCAGCTTTGTATAAACCAGCGGTTCTGAAACTGGTGGGTCGTGACCCACCAGGAGAACCAGATGCTGTCCCCTGCCACCTTAAGGGGCGAGGACAGCATGGTAGGCAGCGATGCCAAGGATCGCTGTCGCCACCGAGAAAAAAAAGTTTTAAAAGGTTATCTGTGCACTTACTGGCGGTCCTGGAGCCCTCCGGAAGGTTCAGGGAGACCTGCGCTCCCCTCTGCAGACCTCCCCGAGCTTTCGATCGCCACAGAGCCGTGATTTATGACCACTTTCGGTTTTCGCAGAGCGGCAATCTAAAGTTCGGGGAGGCCTGCGGAGGGGAGTGCAGGCCTCCCTGAACCCTCCAGAGAGCTTCAGGACCCCCAGTAAGTGCACAAATCACCTTTGTGTCCTGGAGCAGGTGACAATCCTGCTGCTGTTCCCACCCCCGCAACTACTCAAAGTTTTCCCCACCTCGAACCACTGGTATAGACATCATTAGGATATACCGTATCTCGTGTAGAGTATTTAAGAAACTAATAAGAGAAATGATTCCTGATATACCGTAGCTACCACCAGAATGTCATTTTGTTCTTCTCCTCACTGTTGATATGTCTAACAAGAAAGAAATGGGAGAGACACAAGCATGATCCATAATAAAGCCTTTGCAGGAAAGCTTATTGACTTCCTGCAGAAACCTGGGTGGGGGTTCTATAGCCACTACTAGACCCTTCTCGTTAATATTACTATGATAAATATAATCCTGTAATTTTAATGACAGCAGCACTTTTTCCATCCATACCTTAGAGGCACCCCACATTTATGTCCTCTGAGTTTTGTAACTATCCCATTTAAGCAGTATATCTGGAAAATGTATATTGTTTCACTAGCAGCTCTGATATTTCAAGGCCTCTTTCCCATGCCATTAACAAAAGGGTTTCCAGCCAGTCATTTGGAACCTTTGTGGAAAAGGAATTTTGTAAAAACACAATACAACAGTAACTGAGATTTTAAATGGCCAAGAGCTGCCTGGCTAAATACCACATTTGCCTATGAATATCTTCTATTCTATTAGTAGTTTTAGCACTGACATCTCCAAAGCTCAGATCATTTCTACTGAGTTAAAGGAGCCCTGCCAATGCTGGATGTTTGTGGAAATACAGCACATAGGGCTAGAAAAATTTCCTGTCTAGATCTGAGGTTGGAAAAAGGTGGATGCAATGCAAATATGAGAAGGTTTTGTGATTTATGCAGACCCCATGTTACATTCCCAGTCCTGAAATTATAAAAAGGATAGATATCGTCAAGTAGTGTCATTTGAAAATAAATGGAAGGATTTGTGCATTGGAACGGATGTTTGTTCATTTATAACAGGAGCTGCAAAGGTATAGTAGTCTCTCTGCTGAAATGAAACACCATTGTGAAAGAATGCAGAAAACACTTTCCATAGACATGTGGGATTAATAAACACCAGAATAAGAAGATATATATGCTGCATGTTAGGGCATGTCCAGATGGCTCTAATTTGAGGGATTGTGTACACCGTCTCAGTGCTTCAGATCACCACAGTCCAGATGTGCTAGATTGCTTCAGTCAGCGCATGCTTGGTCATCCGGTACTAGTAGTCCTTACGGGTGAAAGGAACCAGCATAAACTGTGTATATAGCACACATGGATGAGTCTCTCACAGAAAGGATGAGGATGTCCCTAACAGAAAGGATTCTTTTTGTACTCTCCAGGAGTACATGAAGTGCCATTCAGTGAGAGGCCCTGATAGGAGCCATAAAAACTAGAAGTCTCCCCCAATACTAACTAATAATTGTTGTAGTGGAGACAGATGCCTTTTGCCAAAGAAATACATCTGCTGCAAGGATTATCACATATTCTCATTGCTTAAACCTCAAATACTGTCATAGGAAAAAGGTGGTTTTTCCCTACATCTAGAGCATCTATTGCAGTTATGAGTGGTGTACAGAATATGACTGTACTAGATCATGGGGATGTACTGGATAGTTCCAGTGTCATCACAGTGGTGACAATATGCTAGAGTCCCATCCCTTTTCATTTGGTGAACATTTTTTAAAGTTTTGGTTTGTGCACACTGTCCCTCTCCAGTGCTGAAGATAATTTCCCTTCTTTTTCCAAAAAACCAAAAATGTGACAGACATGATCTTTCCTGTTCATTATGTTCAAGACAAATAATTTATTGCTTTGAGATCCCAGAAGGGTGGAAATATGCTGTATAAATATTCCAAATAAATAAATGAAATATCTATATAAAAAGGCTGGCAGGGATATAAGCCTAACATTTTATAGGGGTGCCGTTCTTTTAATCGTGCCCCAAAGTCCCTAGGTAGGACTACTTCTGGTGTGAATTCAGAGTTGCCTCTGTGTGTGCTCTGTCTGAACAGAAGTAGGTAGCATTTAATAGTAGTCACAACACTTAATAACCACCTCACCCAATAAATAGCCACCATCTGTCTCTAAAATTCTTGTGGCTGCCTTGCAATTGTAACTCATTTCTATGTGAAATCTGGATAACTGGCAGGTCTGGAAGTAGCAGCAGATGTGTCTAATATTAGTTTGGATTGTTAGCATTTCCAGTATAAATCTAGTTTTTCAGGAGTTTATAACCAACACCGTAAAAACTTGTTTCAGTCTGGACTTGGCATGAATAAGAATAATTTTAAATAGCAATATGAGTAATGTTTAAAAATCAGCCACTGTGTATGCCCCACAACTTCTTCTCTCTAGTGTTATGAGCTAATAATTATGCTGTAAAGGTCTGAGAACACAGATGTAGTGCCCTCTCCTGGCCCTAGCTTTGAGTATCTGGGATTTTTTAAGCATTCCTGGAAAAAAATGGCTCACAATATATTAAATTAACTTATGATTAAGCATCGGAAATGTTTTTAAAGCCCTGGCTTGAGATGGAAAAAGATTTGTAACTAGAAGAAAATGTGATGTCACAAGAGGCCACAGTGTTCCATTGGCCTGTTTTTTCATTGACTAGTCTAAAGTTAAACTAACATCTAAAAATGCACAAGCGTAGAAAAATCATTTTCCTAATTGGTTTGTCATCAATTGTAATACTTAATAGAGATTCCAGTGCAAATGGTTCAGAGGTTTGTTTGGTGTGGTTTTTCCCCACCACTTAGACCAAAATACTCAAAACTTGCTTGAAAATTTAAAATTTTATATTTATTTGTCATTATTTTGAAATTTTTACTCTGCTATCATGACTTTAAAGAGCACGCCCCCTTAGGGTGGTTTTAACCTCCAACAGGGTGCTAATTCAGTCTTCTCAGCCTTTGCGATGTTTCATCTTTTATCCAATCCACTCTTGCTTCAACCAGAAAATGAACAAATAAAATCTTTGGCCTTACTAAGATGTTTCTTTTTCTTCTATTCTATGAATTTTGCATATACACTTGGGAAGTATTAGACCCACATGTAGCTTTCATATTCAGTCTCATTCCATCAGTACAAAATGGAATTCATTAGAAGTTGCTGTTGCATCTACAAATTATATAAGATACACTGAAGGGAGGCAGGGTCTGTGATGTTTCTGACTAATCCGTTCCTTGATCCAGGCCTGTCATTTTAGAAAGCGCTGGGTAACATTCTAATATGGGCAGCCTGATCCTGCTTAAGATGTGGTGGCCGGCCGAAATGGTCAGCCGCTGCATCCTAAGCTGCCGCGCAGGCACAGATGGAGCTCACCCCGGTGTAATAGTAAGCCCCAGCGGCCCCAATGGGCCTCCTTGGATGTGCGCCAGTTATTTAGCTGGCACACAACCAGGGACGCCATGTAAGGCCGGCTTGGCCTGGGAAGGGGCTTGGGATATCGGTGCAGCCCGGCGCCAATATCCCCGCCGCGCCCCCTCTCAGGCCTGGCCACCCCGGCCCACACTCCCCATGCCCTCCCTCTGCTCAGCACAGGGCTTCCCTGTGTCTGACGGTGCGGATCGTGGTGGAGGAGCATTGTGAGCTGTGCTGGCCTCTGCACCGGCGCCACTTACACGCAAGGTGACGTGAAAGTGTCTTACAGCACTTCCGCAGCACCTAAGGCCGGTGGAGCACTCCGCCGGCCTAAAGTTAAGCAGGATTACGCTGTTAGACTGGACTGGAAGGACAAGTGAAGTTTTGAAACAACATAAGTCTATTTTTTTCCTGAATGCAGGAAAGAACCAGAACATTAAACCCTGTATGCTTTAGTGCTCTACTGTATCCTGAATATTATTCATAATCATAAGGGTCTTTGTTCCTCTAAACATTAGTGTGTATCTTCATCAGCATGATAATTCCCTGGCTTGTTTGGGACTTTAAAACCATGATATTGTACAAGAGGACTGTGTCAAATTTTCTGGTCAGAACAGTCTGTGTTTTTCTCTCCTTCAATCATATTTCCTCTCATATTTCTAACCATATTTCTCACTTATAATTCCCTTCTCTTGGCTGCCTCTCATATGTGTACCACAAGAACTGCATTGTCAGTCCTAGGCTGACGGACACAGGACGGACACCAGCATAACCCCCCTCAGATGCACGTTTCCTTGGGAGAGTAAGGGCGCAATCCTGTGCAACTCTTGCACCGGTGTAACAGTAGATCCCCTGGTGTAAGAGCACTTATGCCAGTGTAATTTGCCGTACGCCGACAGACGCAGGACGGACACCGGCATAACCCCTCTCAGACTCCTCACATACACAGAACGGACGCAGGCGCAACACCCAGAAGTGTCTCGCTCTGAGCTAAGCAAACTGAAACAATTGCACCCATGTCTAACCTGTGTTACAATACAGTCTCTGGTTGTGTGCTCAGAAACGAATATGTATATATCTGGATATAAGAGAAGCCAGCTCATATAGGAACATGGGTTTAAAAAAAAATTAGCTTTCAGTTTTCTTTTGCAATTATCAGATCGCAGACGAGCATGAGGACTCCAATTAGACGCAGATGCAATTGTTTCAGTTTGTTTAGTTCAGAGCGAGACACTTCTGGGTGATGGAAGTCCGATTTTAGAATAGCAGCCTCTGAATGTAGAATAGCAGGGACCGTTTAAGTTTTCAGTTAGTCTTAGAATGTTTACTGCCTTCTGAGGATGCCACAGATGTTGGTGGTGAAACTTTAAGAGCTGTGATATTTTGATGTTTTACTATTTTAATATTTAATTAAACGACAAAAAAATTCCCAGCATGACTAAAGTTTTTAACTCATTGATTTGTTCTTGTCACAAAACTCTAAGAACTTATTTAAAAGTAAAAACGTTAACATTTCACCCTGAAGCTGCACACGGCTTCCTCAGAAGTTCAAATAATGCTTGCACCTCTTTTGGTTACCTGCTCACCTTTTTATATCCACAGCAGCACCTAATTAAGTAGTTGAGCATTTAAGTTTCTTGTAGCATCAATATGCTACACTGTTGCTTGCATTTGTTTGTTTTGTGGATAAGTTTTTGTTTGTTTTTGCGGACAAATGCAAGAGCCACTGCTGCTGAAGACCTGACAGATTGATTGTTGGCAGGGAGTTGCATTTACAGGTTCTTATCCTTTCCCAATCCAGACAGAGAGTGAGGTGGGCAAAAGAGGCCACAGTCCTATGCAGTATTTGGAAATAAGCACCACAGTTTTCCAGTATACAGTATTTGCATAGGTGTGTGGCTGTAACTAAGACTATCATTCTGTGCACCCTTACTAGGGAGTAAGTCTCACTAAAATTATTGGGACTTCACTTCGGAGTAAACTAGTACTGAACTGCAGTTTGCACACACGTTGCCTATTATGTTATGTATCATGCAGAGGAGGACACACAGATGATACAACTTTATTTAATACAAGAGACTGCAGAAGACCTCCTGCAGGAACTGTGTGCAGGCCAGTTAAAATGAACTGCAGTGCAAGTACAGTGTCTTAAGTGTGGAAAGCTAGGAGGACTAATACACTGCATTGTCCTTCTCTGACTCCTTTTTCCCAGGCTCTTCTACCACATACCGTAGGTGCAAGGTTCCAGCATGCATTCCTGAACATCAACAAAACCTTTTGATGCATATATTTCTGTACACATCCATCCCAGTATGATAAAAAAATCATAGTAGTTTTTATTGAATTGTTTTACTTTTCACAGTTCTTATCCACAAAACAAACAAAAACAAATGCAAGCTACTGTAGCACATTTTATTTACTTAACTGCCACACAGCTTGCTGATGAATCTATATTTAAGGCACCCGATTACTCTTGCTCCTTTTCTTTATTATCCTTGCTCATGGATTCCAGCTCCTTCCTCTCTTGCACATTGGCTCCCCAATCCAGTTCCTTCTCCCATACAAGCTCTTTTCCATCTTCTGCCTCACATACGTATGGATGGATGTTCTTGACAAATACATTTGGCATTGTCAGCAATGCTGGTGCCTGGTTGTTGGGGGTCCTAGGGCAAAGCCTTGCACTGGGTTGCCCCCAAGTGCTCCTGCTTGCTTTACGCTCACCAGATCCATGGGGCTTGCTTCTGAGTAGACATGCCTAGGATTGTGCTCTAGGACTTAACAAGCTACACCTGCCCACATTCCTGCTCCTAAAGGTTTAGCACTCTGTCCCGGTATGGATCTGGTAAGCTTTTGAGCACTACCACTGCCCTTAGTGCTGAGAGTTGAGGGATTGGCCTAGCCAGGTGCACCCTCTGATGGGTGGGTACCCTTAGCCAGACCTGGCCAACCTCAACACACACCACTCCTAATTGTTGGGAAGGGACAGCTAAGACTATGCAATCTGTTTTTTGAGCAAGCGCCAAGCCAAGCCAAAGTAATCTTTGGTTGGTTGGAGAAGGAAATCTCTATCTGGAAATCTGATATGAGGTATTGGATCTGCTGCCTTGTAGGGTTATGTGTGCTGCTTGCCTTTACCTGTGTCCTGCTTGTATATTTGTGAATAAGTTACCCAAATGTTTCCACTGGTTTCTCCTCCACAGGAAACTACTCAGGTTGTACTGCCCCTTCTACTTCTCACTGTTTGGGGAAGTGGGGAATGTTAGTAATATCTTGCTCCTTTTGGACTCCAAACAGCATGGGTCCTAGTCTGATGGTTTTATCCCCTATCTGAGTGTGCAAAGCAATTCACATGATTTCATTGTTATGCTACTGAAATCCATACAACAGCCATGTAAGGTAAGTATGTATTTTATTATCCTAGAAAGGTTTGCCTAAGACCACCTCGTGAGTTCAGGCAGAGGCAAGAGATGACTCGCAAAAGTCCTGATTTGCCACTCCATTGCTTAGCTACTACACCAGCTCACAATGAATGCAAGTTTATGTATTTACTTGTTGGTGCTAATGCAGACAAGCTGGGTAGGTAAATAATCCTTTATTTATTTCAATGAATCAAGGACACAATCCAGCCAAAGGCTTGTGATTTGAGGATTTATCTATTTCAGTAGAAAATAGAGGTGAAAAACCAGAAATCACCCCACTGCAAAACCAAAAATCACCCCAGTGCCAAAAGGTGCCCTGCTCCAACAATTCCCTGCAGGTGTTTTGGTGCAATTACAGAGTTCCCTCCTGAAAGCATTTCCCGGTTTGTTTCATGAAAAGGATGTTTGTGTGCAATGTAAAATGCCTGAAGCAGAAAATTAGTTAGCAAGATAAGATGAACTTGGATGTTTAAACATGCCGCTTTTATTAAGAAATGTGGACTATAGTAGTTATTACTGCTAGTACTTGAGAAGCTGTGGAAAGGTCTCATCATCTCTGCTTTGTGCTTTAAAATACACCTAAAGTAAAACCCCACTCTTGTTTCTGAAGAATGGATGGGAATTTTCTCTGTCTCAGACTGTCTGAGTGAAGATCAAACAAGCTCTCACAATCTCTTTAGTTCCTTATGTGTAGGAAGGTCATTGCTAAGCTAATATCTCCCTGAGAAAGGCTTGTAATGGCAGCCTGCAATCGATTCTTGAGATGAAATGAAGTTTGAAATTAAATTTTATGTTTGTGTAAAGGCTGACAGATGAAACCTCTTAGGATTGTCAGACATTGCAGATTCTGCTGCAGAAAAAAAATCATTATATAGACATTGTTACAGAACATCTTGTTTTATCCTCTTTGTTCGCATTATGTCTAGTCGGAGAGGAAAGCCTTGCCTGACATTTGGAAGTTTGTGTTGGCTCATCAATATTATTTTTTATGTTAGTTGCCCTGAGTTCATAATACATTCCCAAAGCAGTGGCACACACAACAGAAAGGAATATGAACATGATGAAAGAAATGGCACCAGAGAGAGTTTTGTTATTCTTGGCTGCAGACACTTCCAGCCTCAACAATAGTTTGTTTTCTTCCTCTGTTTCACCACATCATATTGTCAGCTTTTTCAGGGAAGGAATTTCATTATTCTTCAGATGTGTGGAAAAGCAGCAATCAGACGTCTGCGGCAGGTAGGCAGGAGGTTTACTATAGGTTATCAAAGCTTATGTCACAAGACAACCCCCCCCCCCCACACACACACACACTTGCTTCTGAAGTTTATTTAAAAACAAACAGGGCTCTTTTATGGCACAATCAGTGTTTTTTTACTCACTGTTTACTAGGTATCCAAAACAATGGAGGGGGGAAAGTGGGGGAGGAGAGGAGGAACTGTCTGGAGGAAAGTCAACCTCAAAGCTGAATGGGAATACTTTATGAGGAGCAGGGATGTGGGGGGCGGCAGGTGAGGCAGAACCTCCCCGTCTCAGTCCATGGAAAAAAGCTGCAGCCTAACCCTGTGATGCGCTGCCTGCTTACTCAGGTGCAAGCAGGTAGAGCTCATGAGTTAGCATGCGGCTTTTTTTCTGTATACCACAGCAGGGAGGTTCTGCCTCATCTGCCACCCCTGCACCACACATCCCTGAGGAGGAGTCAGATCTTTCAGTTTGCATTTTGCAAAAACCCAAGAACTGGAACAGTATTATAAGTACTGTACAATACAGTTGGTATTATTAAGGCCCAATCCTATCAAAATCTCCTCCAGCCAATGCAGCCAGGCCACTGGAACGTGTGCTGCATCCTGTGGGGGTGCAGTCCTGGAGGTCACCTCCAGGTAAGGGAACATAAGCCTCCACTGCCCGGATAGGTCTACTTGGACCTGCACCAGCAATGTTGCTAGCACAAGACCGAGTGAACCCGGGAAGGCAGGTTGAGGTTGGGAAGGGAGATAGGATATCAGCGGAGCTGCTGCTGCAGATGCTGTCCCTTCCCAGCCTCAATCCGCCTCCCTCCCTGACCTAGTTTCTGCCCCATTCCTCCCCCTGCTCGCCCTATTCCACTCGCCCCCCACCTCCCTCTAGCCCCTGACTTACTGGTGCTGAGGTTGATGCAAGGCTGCTTGTCAGGTTATTGTAACCTGGGAATTCACAAGCATGAACAGAAAAAACCATGCAGGGCAAAAAATGCTGTGTCATAGTGATTAAACAAAAGATGAGACCATGCATATACTAAATGGTTAACAAGGTGGTAGAAAAAAAAGTGCTGTGTCATGCTGACTAGGATGCAATGTTTGAATCTGATTGGTTAGCAACTATATAAAGGTAAAGCACCCAGGACCAGTATCTGTAAGCTTCAATTCTCTATGCAGTTGCTCTGTTACTCTGTACAACTTGCTGATGAAAGACTGCTATGCTTATCTGCTGTATATACTTGTAAATAGACTTTGGTGGTGGAAACTACCGTGTCTGTGTTATTCTTTGCTGTGGACAAGGACTGGGAGGCTGCACGCCATAAATTTCCTGCGTACTCTGACACTGCTGCTGGTGTATGGCCATGGCCACTCACCACTTGTGGTTGTGGCCCAGCTGCGCTGAATGACGTGTTATCATTTGTGACAGCCATATAGAATCTTGCACTGCTGGAATGCTATTTCTGGCAGCTCAAGGCCCCAATAGTATTGTGGGCCTATCCTTCAACACCCACCAATGCAGCCGTGCCAAAAAGGCACGTGCTGCATCCTGTGAGAGGGGCAGATTGGAAGGCTTGGGAGGGGAAGGGAAATTAGTTTCCCTTACCCCTCCCTAAGTGTCCCGCTTGCCAATGGGTCTCCACGGACATGCGCAAGCTCTTTAGCTGGCACTAGTCCACGGAGTAAAAAAGGACAGGGAGCTTCAAAACAGAGGGGATAGGATCTGGTGTGCCGCCATTGCCGCCAGATCCCCCCACTTGCTGCCTCTGTATCATTTTGGTTGGTCCTAATAAAGTCATTACTAGATTATGGCTTTTGGATTTCTTTTTTGTGGTGCTCTTATATTTAGCAGCAGGGAATGCAATGATCTCTATTTATCCCAGCATAGAGTCTTTTTTTTCCCCCCAGTGTCCCTTTGCTAGCATCTTGTCGATGTCTTTCTTTTAAATTACGAGTCCTCGAGAACAGGGAATTATCTTTTCCTTTATTTTGCTATTTAAGCAGCTGTGTGAACTTCTTCGTTGAAAATTGGCATATAAGTATTTTTTTTAAATAATAATTAAAATGATATAATGTTGGTCTGGTGTACGCATGCATGTTCAGCACAGCCAGATCTCTAAGACATCACTAGGTTGTAATTTATACACACTTACCTGGGAGTAAATTCTATTGAACTCAATGGGACTTACTTTCAAATAAACATACAGAAATGGCCTGCCCATGAAGTAGATAAATAATTCACTTCAGGTGGTGGGCTGGGGCAGGTGTGATCTAGCGGGGGGGGGGGCACATCCCATGCCTGCCTGCTTACCCAGCTGCTGCTCAATCCTTTTCTTGCTCATTCTCTGTACAACAAATGAGAAGCTGAGGGGGGGTGCGGGGGGCTTACCTGCTCCTTCAGCTCCTCAACCAAAAAACATAGCAGTGGCAGAGCTGGCGGAGGAGGTAGGGTAGGGATGGCTACTGTGATCCTGTTCCTGATCATTCTCTAGCAATCAGGAAGAAGATTGCTGTGTTCCTTCTCCTCCCTGACTGGCCACTTTGAAAGCACTGGCATTCCAAGGGTGGTGTGGAAGCCTAATTGGAGCAGGACGCCGCTACGTGCATGTAAGCAGGCCCTCCCCCTTGCCGGTTGGAGCCATTGGAGGCATTCAGTACTCTCCCTGCACATGCAGGCATTGGTGTCCTTGGAACGGAGGTCGGAGATTTACATGCCCATCGTCTACCAGAGCATCCTGTTTCCCTTGTTCTAAAAGGCCACCTAAGGTTCAGCAAGAACCATTAGCACTGAAAAAGAAATAGTCTCTCTCTCACTTCTTCCATCAGCCACACACAGGGAAACATACAAACAATGCAACAGCTCTTTCTGAACCCCAGTCTTTCCAACCCACATTGGTATGATATGGCAGTAAGAGTGGAATTAGCCACGCAAATCCTGGGTGGAACCGTGGCGGGCCCTCTAACAAAGACAGAGGCAGAGAGAGAATGCTAAGAGTTAGCGGACGGCTTAAAGCATCTCAGGGGTGCAGAGTCTGAGGTTCTGATGTCAGGCAGCAGACTTGCTGCCTTGTAGGAGTTCCCCTTGAGTGCTACTACTTTTGCTCTACTTGTATAAAGGTAAATAAACAAATATTGCAAAAAAAGAAGCAGTTTTCCATTGTTCCGGAAGTTTCTATGCTCTCCCCCCCCCCCCCGAATCCTCAGTACCATGCATCACTATGGGATCAGATACACAGCTTCTCGTGTAGGATGGAATTCTCCATAGCCATTGGGTATCTACTGAGACCTTTGTTTTTTACCTTTCCCCTTCTGGACTTCTTCTGGATGCACTGCAGTGTGCCTAGGTATTACAATTGACACACATTCACAACCCCCCCAGTAACCCTTATATCAGCTGTATCCAGGGGTGTGGTTGCAGAGGAGTGGAGCACCAGGACTTCTATATCAAGACCGGTGATGTCATCAACAGGTGCTGCCTTGAAATATTTTTCCAAGAACCTGATCTAAGAAACATCAGGCTCAGCAAAAGACAAACTGAGAAATACGCATAGGGATATATCAGCACAATCATATGATTTTCTACTCAGAAGTAAGTCTCATTGAGTTCAATGGGACTTGCTCAGAGGTCAGTGTATATAGGATTGAAGCCAAAGTTTACGTTTAGGTTATCATCTTGCCCAAGGGCTGCCTGATAGATCCTATGTAGCTAATATACTAAGGCTACACTCCTATGCAAGATTACTAGGGAGTAAATCCTACTGAATGCAATAGGACTTGCTGAATAAGCATGCATAGGCGGCTACCACTTTTTATATAGGTATATTACTTAATTGTCAGGGGTCACCTTTACCTTTATATAGGTATATTACTTAATTGTCAGGGTTCACCTTTACCTTTTTTATTATATAGGTATATTTATATAGGTATCTGGGATATTTTTAATTCCAGTTTTCAATTCATATACATTTATTTTGAAACTATTACAACTCACTCTGAGAGTTTGGGATGAAATGAACTAGATCTTTATGAAGTATAATAAGTTTCAATGGAGGAATAAGTGGCATGAGAAGAAAACACTCTAATGAAGAAATTTAAAGTTGATTTTTATTGCTGTTGTACAGACTTAATGGGTATGGATAATAATGCTTAATGGATAGAGAACGAGGGAATGTCATGATGAACTCCTGTACTTTAAAATGTACTAGTATGCCACTGGCTCTATCTAGATCTATCACAAATATGCTAACCTTTACATAATAACATAAGAAGAACTTTGCTGGATCAGGCCAACAGTCCATCTAGTCCAGCTTCCTGTATTTCACAGTGGCCCACCAGATGTCTCTGGGAGCACTAAAGATAACATGATACCTGTATCTTGTTGCCACTCCCTTGCACCTGACATTCAGAGATAGGCTACCTCTAAAACCTAGAGGTTGCATACAGTAATTATGGCGTGTAGCCTGTGATGACATTTTCCTCCATAAATGTGTCCAATCCCCTTTTAAAGGCATCTAGGCCTGGTGCCATCACAACATCCTGTGGCATGGAGTTCCACAGATTAAGTACTCGCAGGATAAAGAAATACTTCCTTTTGTCTGTTCTAATTCTCCCACCATTCAATTTTAGTGGATGTCCCCTGATTCTGGTGTTGTGCGAGAGGGAAAAGAACTTCCCTCTATCCATCCCATGCATAATTTTATATGTATCATCATGTCCTTTCCATTAAATCATAACCTTTCTGTTATAGGAAGTGTGATTAGTGCCCAGATATTAGCTTGGGGTAATATTTTCTTGCCATTTAGCAATAGGTTCTCCTAGATAATTCATGTTATAGTTCTCGCCTTTGCAGCCGACTGTATGCATGTTTACACAAAAACATGCATCATTTTCAATCTGAGTTCAGTGAGAGTTACTCCCAATCTTTGCCTTTATTACCTTTCGGTCTTTGGTGGGGTTCTGTTGTTTTCAAAACAATGACCCATTAACTTGCCATTTTAACACATGGACAGCTTTTCAAACAGTCTTTGCAACACCTAATCAAGTTCATTACTTCTCTGCTTTTCACCTCTCCAAAATTAAAATTAAGCATGTATTTAACTTGTGATTCCAGATCCCTGAAAGAGAACTTTTTTTTTCCTACAATCAGTTGTGCAAAATTCTTCTCAGAATACTCCCATGCAGCTTAGCAACTGGTAGAGACATTCATTCTCTAACCGATGTTACAGGCTAAGATAATGACTGGCAAACAACCAAATTGAACTGGTGCTGTTGCCATGCCTCTCACATTAACAAAAGAAAGCAATGCAAATTTGCCTCTTGTAGAGTCTGACTTCTCTGCCTAACTGAATTGAAGGAAATAATACATATCATATGTTTACGCAAACTTAAATTATCTTTAATAATAATAATAATAATACATATGGTTTAAATATGACCCAGATTTGCTTTTAGGATTTAGCTACGATGTATGCACTTGTAGTAACTCACCTTAAACTACTCTGAAAACATGTACTACCAAGTCATGGCAAGCACTGCATAACATAACTTGGTACAAGACCTGTATACACACTCACACCTTCATGTGTCCATGCATTCTTCTTGAATGGGGCGGGGGGGGGGGGCGGAATGAGTCAGAGGTGGGCGGATTAAACCCGGGAGGGAGGTGGGATTGGCAGCGGCGCACACCAAATACCAGGTCCCTTCGTGGGCCTGATCTGCCTGCACAGATCAACACGGACTTGCGCCAGTAATATCGTTGGTGCAGGATTGAGTTGAACTGTGGCTGCTGGGGACAAATGTCCTCTTACTCTGTGGAGACCTCCAGCAGTCAGAAACCCCCCGTGGGATGCAGTGTAGCCCGTGCCGGCGATGCTGCAGCACCACATGGGGATTTAGGTTGGATTGGGCTGTAAATCCCCAAGATCTGTACCAGTTCTGTTCCCGAAGTTTGTCCCGAAGTTGGAACACATGTAAATCAAAACAGTCAGCTCTTGCCAGCCCAGCACTTTCATGCCTGCACAAAAGCACCGCAGTGGACGGACTACATCTGCGCAAAAGCAGATGCCTGTAACATTGGGGGCCCTGTGTGACCATGAACTTTGCCAGCAGTGCTGGAAGAGAAGATAAGTCCACCATCCTCTTCTTGCTCACTCTCCAAACAATCACGTAAGAAGAGGATGGGGTAGCGACTGGGCAGGGCTGGATGGTGTGGGCAACCTCTACCAGTTTGCCATCACCCCCAGCCTGTTACTTGAAGCATGCTGGCCTCATGGCTGACCGCCCCTAACAATGCCCAGAGCTGCTATTCCTTTAACACCTCCTCTTGCTTCTGAGTCACCAGCGAGGGGACCAGGCTTGACCCTGCGCTAGCCAGTGTTTGATCCCTCTTTTATAATATTATGTTAGTACACATTGGAAATAGAAATTGGATTTGGATGGACATTGCTCACCCTCGCTACACCCACAAGGTGTACTAACAAAGAAGACGGGCTATGTAGGAGATTACAAGAGCTGTCATTCTAATTACTGTTGGCAGTCAGTGTCGAGCAAGTAGCTGATGGGTGTGTAGACTGTGTTTAAATCAAGAAGCAGTTAAGTATAAGAGCGGATTCAGACCGCTTGCGGAAGCGGACGAAGACGAGCAAGCGTGAGAGGCTGGCCACCGACCTGCCTGTCTGTAGGAGTGTCTCCCTGAAAACAGTCCCTCCTTTTGTCCCGCCTTCTTGGAAGAAACCTCCACGGTGATTGGCTAACACTCCTCCCCCTCTCTTCTGATTGATGGCTCCAGTAGCGTCGCTGTGCGTCCCCCTGAAAACATGGCCCAGGGGATGTTCGAGCGTGCCGGCAATCAGGAGACCGCTCGCTTCCGCTGTGTTAACCAGACACCCAAGCACGCCTCGGCTAAGATCCGGGACGAGCCGAGATTCGTGCGGTCTGAAGCGCCCTTAAAGCTCAGTCAAGAACACCAGCAGCCTAATAAGAGAGCAGACATATGTTGTGGGCAGTAAGTGGAAACTTTCAGCTTCCACTATGTTGGCTTTGTTTTTGCCCACAGATTCAGCCCTGTAATTTCCTTATGAGTCAGTGATAGTTGTGTGGTTATTGTTGAAAGTAAAAAATGTGTCCAAGTACTGAATTTCATGTGGCAATTGGCACTATGCATCTCTGAATATGTACACTTTCTTTAGAACCCGGGGTGGGGGGGAGGGAATAAAATGCCCTCTTTTCACTATGAGGTGATAGGGCCATAGCTCAGGCATAGACCACATGCTATTCATGCAGAGTGTCCGAAAGACTCCTGTCTGAAACCTTGGACAACTGCTCCTACACCTAGGCAGTGTAGACAACACAGTCATACCTCCCACGACACTGCTTCCTTTAGCACTAACAACTTTTTACAGTGCTCTTTGTCCTGGCATGATTGACAGCTAATGTAGCCAGAGTAGTGCATTCTGGGAAGCATTGGATTATTCAGCATCAGTTTCCTGCCTTATCTTTAACAGTGTCTCCTATAGCACTGTTTTACACAGTGCTCGACTTTCTGGTTAATATATCCCCCATGTTATAGGAGGTACTACTATAATATACTAAGCTCAATGTTTTGGCGGCGGTGGCACAATAGGCACAATGGCTGCGGTGACACGACTGACACAATTATGGTGGTGGCATGATGGTGGTGGTGGTGGCAGAATGGCGGTGGGACAGGCAAGTCAATTTAATTAATTCTTGGCTATAAATAAATAATTACAAATTGGTGGCGGCACAGTGGTGGTGGTGGCACGATGGGCACAGTGGTGGTGGCACGACAGGCACAGTGGCGGCGGTGGCATGACGGGCACAGTGGCGGCATCAGCAGCACGATGGGCACAATGGCGGCAGCATGATGGGTACAATGGCGGCATGATGGTGGTGGCGGCGGCAGAATGGCAGCGGGACAGGCAAGTCAATTTATAATTAATTCTTGGCTATAAATAAATAATTACAAATTGGCGGCGGCACAATGGCAACAGTACGATGGGCACAGTAGTGGTGGCACGACGGGCACAATGTCGGTGGCGGCACGACGGGCACAATGGCGACGGCGCCATCTCTGATTTTATTATCAGAAAATTCCATATTACATTAGAACAGGGGTTTGTTACTTTTTTTTTAAATGCAAGTGCTGCTTTTCCAAGGACCACCTTTTGAAGGTACTACTTTTGTGAGTACCAACACTGCCACTAGAAACTGCCATTGTGTACAGGAGTAGGCAGCTTGTTCCATCATTGGGGCTTTGCTCTGCGAGCTCCTTTCCCCATCTGTGCATCTTTTGAAGGTCACAGTTGCACAGCTACAGCATATCCACTGGTCTACCACTGCCCTAGCCACCTCCATCAAGGTCAGGCTAGGTTCCCTCTCGCCGGCTCGTCAGCCTCGGCTTTGCCATGGCCGGCTGCAGGCTGATCAGCCATATCCGGCTGTAATCAAGGGACTGGAGGGTGGCTGTGGCATCCGGGCGTCTGCTTTTTGGCTTGTGGTAAGTCCGTCCGACAGCAGCAGGGCCGTGTCGCTGGGCGAGGGAGGGTTCGTTATTCGCACCCGCTTGGAGAAACGGACGTGCATTTGGGGGGTTGAGGGAGAGGGGTGAGAGATCGGGGGGGGGGGGTTGCCATGTGTTAGGGTTAGCTCACAAAACCCAATAAATTTGCAGTCTGAATAGTGCAGGGCCCAGATGATTGGTTTCTAATGGACACTGTATATGTATGTATATAATGTAATGTGAAAAAGAAAAAATGCTGAATCATGGTGACTGAGCACCTGTGAGCAAAAGCTGATGCAATAGTTAATCAGATGCATCAAGCACCACAGTGATTGGTGGAAAGCAGTATATAAGGAGGCTGGCAGAGCCTACCTGTGTGGGATGTTATGTGGAGTCTATGCTGTGGAGTGTTGTATATAGGAAGCTTATCTGTAAATGCTAAAATACAGTCTTGGTGGTGGACATCTGCCTTGTCTGTTTTCATTTCGGCGGCTGAGGAACGACCTTGGAGCAGGCGTGCCGGTGCACTCCGCTGGAAGCAAGCTCGTTAGGCTTGGTATTTCTTAATAGGTTATGGGCCCAGCCCAACGCCAGCACCTGTAGCTGTTTCAAGGTTGTGGTGTTCCAGTGAGTCTGCTTGTTTTGAGTGAAGTGTCGTGTGAGCAGTATGCAGCCCGCCGGCTTAGCAACAACAAGCTTCCAGCTGCTTCGTCTAAATGACACGAATTACATGTCATGGTCCATGAAGATGGAAATGTTCCTGAGACAGGAGGAGCTCTGGGAGATTGTGAGTAATCCTCCTCGGGACCTTGACAGGGCGGAAGCAAGGTTGAATGAGAGGGCTCTGGCAACTATCGTGCTGTGCCTGGAAGACAGCCAACTCATCCATGTTCGGGGGGTCATCTCTGCAAATGAATGCTGGACTACCCTAAGACAGCTCTATATTCGGGACTCTGTTGCCTCCAAGATCAGCCTGACAAGGAAGCTCTATCGGGCTCGCCTCCAGCCAGGGGGCAGTATGGCTGATCACCTCCAATTCATGAAGAAACATTTCTGGAGTTGGAGGAGAAGGATGTGCACTACCTGGAAAGTCACAAGGTATTCATCATCCTGTCTTCTTTGGATGAATCCTGGGGTGTGCTTGTGACTACGTTAGAGTCTCTGCCACAACGTGAACTCACCCTGGCGTACCTATCGGGAAGACTTCTGGAAGAAGAACAGAAGAGAGCAGACAACCTGCTAACCCGGGGGAGAGGTGCCAGTAATCAACCGATGTCGTGTGTCCCACCAGCTGCAACCAAGGAGGACGTCGCCTCTGGAGTCCATGTAGTCAAGCGTTGCTTCAGATGTGGATCTGAAACGCATCTGCAGCGTTCCTGTCCAAGGAAGACCAAAGCTGCAAGCAAGAAAGGAGCAGCGCGAAGGAGGGGCAGCAACAACGCACAGGTCTCCATCGTGCAGACGGCTGAGAGCATCCAGAGCCTGTGGTTAGTCGACAGCGGCGCAACCCAGCATGTTGCCCACGAACTGGAACTATTTACTTCACTGAAGCCTGCTGCAAAAGCGCACGTGAACTTGGCGAATGGTGTGTGCTCCCCAGTGAAGGGGGAAGGGACGGTATATGTGCCTGGTTTGGGTGAGTCCCTAAGTGGTGTGCTTTATGTTCCAGAACTCCAGCACAATTTGTTAAGTGTCTCAAGCCTGGATAAGCAGGGGTACAATGTTGCATTTTCTGAGGGCATGTGCACTATAATGAAAAATGGTGTAAAGTGTGCACAAGGTGTAATATCTGACAGTTTATATGTGCTGGGAGGTTTGACTGCTACTAAAGCTCAAACAGTGTTCTCCAATAAGCCAGAGCATAACAATTGTGTGCATATGTTACATAGAAGGTTGGGTCATGCCAGTTACAAAGTTCTGGAGAAAACTGCAGAGAGTGCATTGGGGCTGAAATTAAAGAAATGCCCAAACTTCTTGGATTGTGCCACGTGCAAACTGGCAAAGTCTAAGACGTGCCCAGTGAGCCGAAAAAGCACTAGAGAAACCACACGTTGCTTTGAACTGGTCTCTGCTGATTTAATAGGACCATTGGTTGAGTCATATGGACATGCAAGATATGTTCTTGTGATTATTGACCACCACTCTAGATATAGTTTTTGCTATCCACTAAAATCTAAAGACCAAACTTTTGAGCATTTTCGCAACTGGCTAGCTTTTATTGAACGACAATATCATAAAAGTGTTGGACAGGTTCAAACAGATCGGGGTTCTGAATTCCTGAGTACAGAATTTCAGAATTGGCTAAAGGAAAAAGGGATCAGACACAGGCTGTGTAACCCTTACTGTCCTGGTGAAAATGGTCTTGTGGAGAGACATAATGGAATGTTGCAAACCATGATGAATTCATTATTGGCTGACTCAGGTCTCAGTAGGAAATATTGGGCTGAAGCTATTTTGTGTGCAAACTACATTCAAAACCGCCTTTGGACCTCTGCACATGGTCAGATACCCTACGAGGTTTTGTATGGAAGAAAGCCTTCTTTGTCCCATATTAGAATCTTTGGGTGCAGTGCATGGGTGCATGTACCCAAAGCCACCCGGAAAAAGGGTCAGGCAAAAGCCAAAAGGATGACTTTCATCGGCTACGAACCTGGTGCTAAATCATATAGGTTCGCCGACGAGAACAGGAAAGTAATCTTCTCAAGGTCTGCAAGTTTTGCTGAGCAAAATTGGGACAGGGTAAAAGAAACTCCGGTCTATCTCCCTGCTAGTAGCACAGAAACTCCTCCAGCTGTTGGCAATCAGCAGCCTTTGCCACAGCAATTAAGTGTAGATAAGGAGGAAGAGACTGAGGAAGGAGAGGAATTAACCTCTCAAGTGCCTAAAACAGAGCAGCAGCCAGAAGCACAAGAGCCAGTAGCTCTTCGTAGATCCCAAAGGACCACAAAGGGAGTTCCACCTCAAGGCTCTGCTCTGTCCCAGGCTCTGCTCGGTCCTGGCTGCTGCATCTCCTGCAGAGGTGGGTGTCTGTCTGATTGTTCCTCTCCCTCCAAAAGCACCTTCCTTCAGTACCTCGGCCAGCACTATGCAGCTTCTGGAGGGACGCTGCCCTTGCCAAAGCTTCACTCGAAGCTCTGAATTGCCAGCCCTTCTGCTGCTGGGAAGGAAATTGGAGACCTCCTAATATAGGGCTGCCTGCTATGTTGTTGTTGTTGTGAGACGGGGGTGAGGAGGGGAGGGTGGAGTCTCTTATCCGGTACGGGGGGGGGCAGGAACCTCGTGTTGGCGTGGATACATTTCTTCTGGTCACCAAGAGGGCGCACCCCCCCCCCATTTGCTCTGCTGGAGAACTGCCAGGGGGGGCAGTGTGCTTGCCCCCCCCATTCAGTGTAAAATATAAGAGATGTGTGCTCTGCATGGCACAAGTATCACGCTTTGGGTGAAAAGAGACATCCTTTCTGCTGCTCTTTTGGGACAGCAGGTCCCAAAAGGCAAGTCTCTGGGTTTTGGCAGGAGGGGAATGTTATGCAGACGCCTGGCTGCTTAGCTGTGGGAATAGGGATGAAAAACAAGCCCTATGTTACACTTGTTGCCGAGGTGACCCAGGGAATGCAACGAAGCAAGCAGAGACTGAAACTGAGGGCAGATACAAGCAAGGGCAAAAGGTTTTTGCGACTTCACGTCCCCACTGCACATGTGCGAAGGGAGTGCACATGCTCCTTAGGAACCTCCTGGGCAGTGCGCACATGCTCAGTAGCAAAATGGACGCTTTTTGATGCAGGGTTCATTTTGATAGCATAGCGGCTGCTGCTGAACGATCGCTTTTCCCTCTCGCCGGCTCGTCAGCCTCGGCTTTGCCATGGCCGGCTGCAGGCTGATCAGCCATATCCGGCTGTAATCAAGGGACTGGAGGGTGGCTGTGGCATCCGGGCGTCTGCTTTTTGGCTTGTGGTAAGTCCGTCCGACAGCAGCAGGGCCGTGTCGCTGGGCGAGGGAGGGTTCGTTATTCGCACCCGCTTGGAGAAACGGACGTGCATTTGGGGGGTTGAGGGAGAGGGGTGAGAGATGGGGGGGGGTTGCCATGTCCCAGGCTCTGCTCGGTCCTGGCTGCTGCATCTCCTGCAGAGCTGGGTGTCTGTCTGATTGTTCCTCTCCCTCCAAAAGCACCTTCCTTCAGTACCTCGGCCAGCACTATGCAGCTTCTGGAGGGATGCTGCCCTTGCCAAAGCTTCACTCGAAGCTCTGAATTGCCAGCCCTTCTGCTGCTGGGAAGGGAATTGGAGACCTCCTAATATAGGGCTGCCTGCTATGTTGTTGTTGTTGTGAGACGGGGGTGAGGAGGGGAGGGTGGAGTCTCTTATCCGGTACGGGGGGGGCAGGAACCTCGTGTTGGCGTGGATACATTTCTTCTGGTCACCAAGAGGGCGCACCCCCCCCATTTGCTCTGCTGGAGAACTGCCAGGGGGGGCAGTGTGCTTGCCCCCCCATTCAGTGTAAAATATAAGGGATGTGTGCTCTGCATGGCACAAGTATCACGCTTTGGGTGAAAAGAGACATCCTTTCTGCTGCTCTTTTGGGACAGCAGGTCCCAAAAGGCAAGTCTCTGGGTTTTGGCAGGAGGGGAATGTTATGCAGACGCCTGGCTGCTTAGCTGTGGGAATAGGGATGAAAAACAAGCCCTATGTTACACTTGTTGCCAAGGTGACCCAGGGAATGCAACGAAGCAAGCAGAGACTGAAACTGAGGGCAGATACAAGCAAGGGCAAAAGGTTTTTGCGACTTCACGTCCCCACTGCACATGTGCGAAGGGAGTGCACATGCTCCTTAGGAACCTCCTGGGCAGTGCGCACATGCTCAGTAGCAAAATGGACGCTTTTTGATGCAGGGTTCATTTTAATAGCATAGCGGCCGCTGCTGAACGATCGCTTTTCCCTCTCGCCGGCTCGTCAGCCTCGGCTTTGCCATGGCCGGCTGCAGGCTGATCAGCCATATCCGGCTGTAATCAAGGGACTGGAGGGTGGCTGTGGCATCCGGGCGTCTGCTTTTTGGCTTGTGGTAAGTCCGTCCGACAGCAGCAGGGCCGTGTCGCTGGGAGAGGGAGGGTTCATTATTCGCACCCGCTTGGAGAAACGGACGTGCATTTGGGGGGTTGAGGGAGAGGGGTGAGAGATCGGGGGGGGGGTGCCATGTCCCAGGCTCTGCTCTGTCCTGGCTGCTGCATCTCCTGCAGAGGTGGGTGTCTGTCTGATTGTTCCTCTCCCTCCAAAAGCACCTTCCTTCAGTACCTCGGCCAGCACTATGCAGCTTCTGGAGGGATGCTGCCCTTGCCAAAGCTTCACTCGGAGCTCTGAATTGCCAGCCCTTCTGCTGCTGGGAAGGGAATTGGAGACCTCCTAATATAGGGCTGCCTGCTATGTTGTTGTTGTTGTGAGACGGGGGTGAGGAGGGGAGGGTGGAGTCTCTTATCCGGTACGGGGGGGGCAGGAACCTCGTGTTGGCGTGGATACATTTCTTCTGGTCACCAAGAGGGCGCACCCCCCCCATTTGCTCTGCTGGAGAACTGCCAGGGGGGGCAGTGTGCTTGCCCCCCCCATTCAGTGTAAAATATAAGGGATGTGTGCTCTGCATGGCACAAGTATCACGCTTTGGGTGAAAAGAGACATCCTTTCTGCTGCTCTTTTGGGACAGCAGGTCCCAAAAGGCAAGTCTCTGGGTTTTGGCAGGAGGGGAATGTTATGCAGAGGCCTGGCTGCTTAGCTGTGGGAATAGGGATGAAAAACAAGCCCTATGTTACACTTGTTGCCAAGGTGACCCAGGGAATACTTAGACGAATTGAGTGGCTTGTTGCTTTTAAAAATATTGTGCATCTTCCAATGGGGGGGGGGGGCGGGAATACGGTACTACACCTATGTCTGGCAGTATGATTTCATGTTCCATTGGCTGCTCTGTGAATGTCCTACAATGCTTGTGGTATTTATTACCCTATATCAATCTGTGTAGCTGTTAACAAGCCGTGGGAGCCTGAAAAATACTAGCAGTCCCTTAGTAGTGACTGTAGGTGAGGGTAGTGTGTGTGTGTGTGAGGGTAGTGTGTGTGTGTGTGTGTGTGTGTGTGTGTGTGTGTGTCTTCTCTGCTGCTGTGGTTTTGGGGGGAACAGGGGAGCCACCACTACCAGAGCTGCAGCAGGGAAGAACGCCCTTGCGATCATTTGCTTGACTGTGGACATGGAGAGCCCCAATGCCTTGTCATTTGGCTGGGAGCCCCTGCTGCTGTTGCTTTGGGCATCTTCTGTTGCTCTTGGAAGGAAGACAAGAATGTCTTCTGTTGCTGCTATTACTGTAGGGAAACAAATATCCTTTTGCTTTGAAGAAAATATGTCCCGTCTTTGCATCTTCTAATCTAGAATAAGAGGAGGGGGGGGGGAAGAGGAATGGAGAAAGAGAGAAATGCAGCTGGTGTTGGAGAATTCAGTCACTTGCTGTAGGGTGCAAAGGCTGGAAAAACTGCATATGGTGCTGCTGAGATCATAAAATGCAGAGATTTTTTTTCAGCCAGTGCAGCTAGGAGCAGATGAGCTGTCTTTGGTCTTGAACATAAACACATACAATGCATTATTGTGTATATTTACTCAGACGTAAGTCCCATGGTGTTCAATAGTCTTGCTCCCAGACAGTCATAGGACTGCAGTCTTAGCCCAGTTGGGAAACATCATGTATTATTATTTATGTTGATATGAAATATTCAATAAACAAGATGATAGGTAGATAATAATGTGGTGGTAAAATATACTCAGTGATGCAGGTAGCACATGCAGTTTCTGTTTTCCTTTGTAAATAGATAGTATATGTAAGGCTGATAGTAATTATGGTAAGTATTGGCCTTAATTCATTGTAAACAAAGGGATATGAACTCCTATATTAGCTTAATTGTACACTCCTTACAAAAACAGCCCATTAGTTGAACTAATTGTGCAAATAAGGATTTGAAAACCAAGGCCTGAATTTGTATGTCGATTCTTAGTGCACTGGTTGCAATTAATACATGCCAACACCCTTCTAACTTTTATGAAGATGCATAACAGCATACATAGGTGAATGTGAGATTTTGCAGTGCAATATTTTGCAAATTTCCTCAGAAGACAATCCCATTGAGTTCAATGGGGATTTCTCCCTAACACGTATTTGTAGGATTAAAGCCCTAGTCTCAGGGAAACTTTCATAGGTGGATTTTTACATATGCAGCTACTTCTGGAAGATGGAAATCTGTTTTGCAACACACTGACCCTAGGAGTATATTAATTCTTAATTAACCACCATGCATTTGCTGCCTCTAATAATCTGTGCATGCTTGCAAAATCTGTGGGGATCATTGGAACACAGTTTATTAGATTTATAGGCTCAGGCATGTATGCACCAAGAGATGATAATTGAAGAGAGAAATCTCAGTGTTTACAGTTGACATGATGTTTGCAAAGCTGTTTACTTCCTATATGAAGTTTTCCCCATTTCCTACACTTAACCCCATTACTATTAATCCTTTTCTTTTCTTATCTATCATAGGTCAACCTTTGTTCTGGACTTAACGTCCCCATGATGAAGTTTTTACTGGCAATTCTTGTGTTTGGTTTTTTCTCCATATGCATTGAAGAAGTCCATTCCAAAGAGAAATCGTCAAAGAAAGGAAAGGGGAAAAAGAAGCAGTATCTCTGCCCGTCGTATGTTCCCTACATTTCTTTTTTAATATCTGTGTGTAACGAAGCACATGTTGATTGCGTTAGCATGGCATGCAAAGTCGGTGTTGCAGATTCCCCATGAAATGTTCCGATAGATTGGTGTGCTGTAGCAGAAGCAGTTTAGTAGTAATTAGCCACTATAATGTATGCATTTAATTGAGGATTAAGTAGAACATACTTATATTGGCTTCATATAGCTTGTTAGGCTAACAGATAACATTTGAAATACCATCAGGATAAAGTGCATTATTTATTGTTTTTCATATTTATCTACTGTCCTTTCTTCAAGCTGCTCAGGGTAGTATACATGGTTCTTCTCCTTTATTTAATCCTCACAACAACCTTGTGTGGTAGGTTGGACTGAGAGAAAGTGATTCACACAAGATCCAGTAAGCTACATATTTGAGCAAGGATTTGAACTTGGCTCTTTCTGGTCTAGGTCAAACATCTTAAACACTGCACCACACTTAACTCTCATGAATGAGCTGTAGGACATCATGCTGGCATCATAAGTAAACAGTCAGGTAGGAATATTTCTGATCAAGGTTTTATCTTGATTTTCTTTGGCATTCTATTGTTTTTTTTAAAGGCAAAATGTCTGCCTTGTAGTTGTATCCAAAATCTAAACTCATTTCCCTTAAATTAGAGCTCAGTGTATGATTTGCTGCATGCACAGAGAGCTCTTGTGCTGGTATATATCCCCCTCTCTGCCCCGGCTTTATTTCAAAGAACCAAGTTGAGATGCATGAGCAAAGGGAAGTGTGTCTGAATCTACTTCATTTACTGCAGTATTGCTAGTGTGTGAACTTGGACACTTGTGCCCTGACAAAATCAATGACAGCTCAATCTGATGCAAGTTGTGGCGGCCTGCCTAAATGGCTGGCCGCTGCATCCTGCGCAGGATGCGGGCCACACCAGCGTGGCCAGGGCTCACCTTCCCTTCCCCCGATGTAAGCGCTGGAGACCCCAATGGGCCTCCTCGGATGTGTGCCAGCTCTTTAGCTAGTGTGTGTCCAGGGAGGCCGTCTAAGGCTGGCCCAGCCTGGGAAGGGGCATTGGATATCGGTGCAACCCAGCTCTGATATCTCTGCCCCCTCCCAGGCCAGACCGGCCTGGCCCCCTCCCTCGCCACCCCTGTCCTTGCGCCGACCGGCATGGCCCTTACCTGCGTCGGCTGGTGAAGGTCCAGGTAGGTGGCAGAGTAAGCAGTGCCGGCCTCCGTGCTGGCACTGCTTACCCCAGAGGAGCTGCAAAAGTGCTTTACGGCACTTTTGCAATTCCTTAGACCAGTGGAGCGAGAGCTCTGCTGGCCTAAAGTTAGGCAGGATCAGGCTGTGAGTTGGGGCAAAACCTTTGAATGTGTCTCCATTTATTTCAGTTGGACATTCAAAAGTATATCCAGGACTTGGGTGCCAGCTTCTTTACTTGCATTTCAGACTATAGTGTGCATAGGAATGCAGCAAATCAGACCTTCCCTGGCTTGAATCCTGCCTCTGACTCAGTATGTGTCTTTAGTCAAGGCACTTCCTCTCAGCCTCAGTTGCAGTATGGGGATAGTGATACTTCCTTACCTTACAGAGTTGTTGTAAAGGCAACATCAAGATAATACAGTGTTTCTCAAAGTTCTCCCTGTTTGTGGGGGTGGGGACAATGGCAGCATCGATCCTGGGGATTGCGCTGCCGGCTGTGGGAAAAACGAACATTTTTTTAAAAACTTACTGGGGGTCCTTGTGGCGGCAGAGGGAGCCACAGGCCACCTCGCACCCTCAGGAGGGTTGCCAGGACCCCCAGTAAGTAAAAAATGTACATTTTTCCTGTGCTGGCGACATGATCCCCAGGATCGCCACTGCTGCTGCCGTCATGCTGCCCCCACCGATTGAGGTGGCAAGGGACATCATCCGGTTGTCCTGGTGGGTTGTGACCCACCAGTTTGAGAACCGATGAGATAATACATGTGAAGTGCTTCGCCCACTTAGAAATCACTATACATGTTAAGTGTATTATTATTATTATTATTATTATTATTATTATTATTATTATTATTATTATTATTAACTACTTCATGTTTTAAAAAACCAGCCAAAAGATTTAGGTATCTGGTTTTTCTTGCCTGTTTCTTTTAACATTTTATATTCCATTCATGAATGTGTATGTGTGTATAGGAAATGTATAAGAATTAGGTTTTTACACTTAACTCACCTCTACTCAAGCTGGGATTACTTTGTTCATATAAATACAACCCTAGGGTCTGGGAACAGGCTATGTTATATGTTTGACCCAGGACTGTCCACAGATCTCCTGGCATCTGAGGCGGCAAACCAAATGCTAACCCCCCCCCCCCTCCAGTAGCATACCAGCAGCTACCTCTTTCACGCCACTTCCAGCTCTTCCTCAAAAAGAAAGCAGGAAGTGGGTAGAAGAGAAAGCATGGAAGAGAGAGGTGTGGTGGGCCACTCCTTTTCTCAACATGTTGTCCTTTGTTCTGTTCCCCTCTTCTTTTTTCAAGGAGGAGCGGGAAGAAAATGAGCAGCAGAGGAGATGCTGCTTGCCAATCTGCTCCTGGAAGCGATGGGCAGCCCGAAATGGCTGGCCGCTGCTTCCTAGGCAGGATGCGAACCTCGGGTGACGTTTGTCCCCTTCCCCCAGTGTAAGCCCCAGAGACCCCAATCTCCTCGGATGTGTGCCAGCTATTTGCCTCCTCCCCCACCACCCTGGCCCTCCTTCCCCATGCCCTTCCGCCAACCAGCACAGGTCTTACCTGTGCCAGTGCCGCAGGTGGTGGGGGGCGGCCTAGTAAGTGGTGCTGGCTTCCGTGCCAGCGGTGCTTACTCCCCCGGTGCCATGAAAGTGCTTTCCGGCACTTTTGCGACACCTAAGGTCGGCAGGGTGTGTGCTCCGCTGGCCTATAGTTACGCAGGATTGGTCCGCTCCTCAGTCGGCCTCATAGATGGGCCAGCCCTGATTAGCGCCCTAAAGTGTCTTGTCTGTGTGACCAATTCACTAACAACTTGCTATTATCTTCTTCAATGTCCATTCTACAAATCCTTCATATGTATGTGTTCTTTGGGAGGTCTTCTAAAACTGCAGCTCCATATTCAAAATGCTCCATACATAATTCCTATCCTAATATGAAAATAGTGCCAGCATAAATTTGGGTGCGTGCACGCGTGTTTTAGAGTGTTGCTACTGCCAGCTAAAACACATTTATTTTGATGAAGTACTGGAAATATATAATGTCCTACTTCTCTTTGTTATATTTTCAAAGTACTGTAATATATATTTTTCATTGACTCTTTGTCTGCAAGACTTTTACAGCTTGAATCCTTTCAGTGGGATTGAAAGGAATGCTAATGAAAATTCCAACTGTTCAGTGTGAAGGTGTCTCTAATTGAAAACTGAAAAATAGTACAACTTTTCTGAGTGAAGCAGAAGGACAGATGGAAAGATTGCATGGGGGAAAGTTTCACACAGGACCTATAGGCAAGAGGAGCTGTATGGAATTGGCAGGAAAGAGGGACAATGAGGCTCTGAGCTTGGAAATTGTGTGAGGGAAGGACCTAGAGGTAGAAGAACAGGGGAATTGGGAGCCCAGAGGCCAAGTAGCTGACAAAAGAAGGCTGAGTGGGTAAGAACATAAGAAGATTCCTGTCTGTAAACCAAAAGTCTCTTTAACATTCTGTTTCCCATAGTGGCCAACCAGGTGCCACGGGGAAACCCACAAACAGGTGATGAAAACAGACCCCCCCCTCCTGCTTCTCTGCAACCTGTATATGGAAGCATACTATTTCTGAGCCTGGAATAACATGACTAGTAGCCATTGATAGACTTGCCCTCTGTGAATGTGTCTCATCCCCTTTCCAAGTCACCTAGGCCAGTGGTTCTCAAACCTTTTAGCACTGGGACACACTTTTTAAAATTACACTCTATGTAACCCACCTAGCTTTACGAGACTTAAAAAAAGTGATCTAGAAATAAATAAATGTATTTACAAGTAAAGAGCTCAGCTGCTTGCGGGGTAATTAGCAGCTATCTTGCAAACTGCTTGTGTGGTAATTAGCAGCTATCTTGCAAAGCTCTTTGAAGGGCAATTAGTAACTATCTGATTTTCGAATAGCCTCAGGGCTTGTGGCAATTACTTATCTGATCTTTCCATCACCTGGGACCCACGAGTAATCAGGTTGCGACCCACCAAGTGGGTCCCAACCCACAGTTTGAGAAACACTGTCTTACAGCAATAGGCTAGGCAGCAGAATCCTGAGGAAATTATTGGTGAAGGATGTTTAAGTGGTGAAGAAGTAGGAGAAGTATAAGAGAGAGAAACATAGTAGAGAAGAGGAAGGGTCAAGGAGAAAGTGGGAGATATATATTGAAGCCAGGAAGGAGCTTTAGAAGCTGAGCAACTGTGTTTGCTCAGCAATGGAGTCCATTCTTTGACTGCAGGTCCCTGGTCTCCTAGTGCATATATAGACCGATTCTGATCTCCACCAGTTCCATTGTCCTAAAAAGCATCTGTGTATGTAAATGCTAACTTGCCACTGTGTGTAAAAAGCCACTTGGCAAGCCAGCCCTGGTTAGGCACACTTTGTGGTAAGTTGCCTCTTGGTAAATGGCAATCTTGGTACTATGTGAACCTATTAAGCTGCCTTATGTTACTGCTTTTTAAAGCATGTGGCGCAGCGGGTTAAACCGCTGAACCATAAGCTGTCAATCGAAAGGTCGGCAGTTCGATTCCAGCGACGGGGTGAGCACTCGTTGCTTGGCCAGCTCCTGCCAACCTAGCAGTTCCAAAGCATGTCAATGCGAGTAGATAAATAGGTACCGCTTGCGGGAAGGTAAACAGCGCTCCGTGTTCCAGCCGCATGCCACGCGCTGTGGCAAGGAGAGTCATGCCGGCCACATGACCAAGGAGGCGTCTTCGGACAACGCTGGCTCTTTGGCTTTGAAATGGGGATGAGCACCACACCCTAGAGTCAGACATGACTGGACTTAGTTGTCAGGGGTCACCTTTACCTTTAACATGTACTTATGAAGGTGGAGAAAGAGCTGTATGCAGGGACCCAGTGATGGGCAATGGCATGCCTATGTGTTTCAGTGGTGAAAATATGAATTCTACTTCTTCTAATTGAGATGCACTGAAACTTTGATTTAGAGGGCTCAGAAACCAAACAGGAGGTGTGAACTGGGACTGTAAAATATCTCCCTTGTACTATACAAGGGGAAAACAATGCACAAAACATTCACACAAAATGGAGCCCTGAGGGAAGCTAGTTAGGAGGAGGAGAGAGAAGAAGAGGGGTGGAGAGAGGAACTCCTTAGAAGAAGAGGCAGGGCAAAGAAGGGAAGACTTTGGGGTGCAGAGAGGAGGAAAAGAGAGGAGACAACCAAAGGAATTAGTAGAAGGAAAAGAGAGAGCACAGGCGGTTAAGTGCCGTGGCAAAGACTGCGGCTGGAAATGGTTCTCCGTAGCCTGAACTGAGGGCGGCTAACTGTGGTGCTGGAGAAGACTCCTGAGAGTCCCTTGGACTGCTAGGAGATCAAATCAGTCAATCCTAAATGAAATCAACCCTGACTGTTCCCTGGAAGGACAGGTACTGAGGCTGAAACTCAAATATTTTGGCCACCTAATGCGAAGAGAGGACTCTCTGGAGAAGACTCTGATGCTGGGAAAGATTGAAGGCAAAAGGAGAAGGGGCTTGCAAAGGATGAGATGGTTAGACAGCATCACCGATGCAACGAACATGAAAATGAGCGAACTCAGGAAGATAGTGGAGGACAGGAAGGCCTGGCGGGATATGGTTCATGGGATCATGAAGGGTCAGAAACGACTTAACGACTGAACAGCAACAATGATAAGAGTGACCATCCACCAGGCTGACTGGAGGTTGAGCAGTCTGAGTTAGGGTTTCCCACTGCTGAAGTAGCTAACAAGAAAAGGAGAATCTCAATCCCTCAAATCACCATAAAAGAGGGCACACAGGTTAAGATGGCAAATAGAAGGGGCAGAAATGGAAGCAGTAACAGATTTTATTTTTTTGGGTTCCAAGATCACTGTAGACGGAGACAGCAGCCATGAAATTAAAAGACGCTTACTTCTTGGAAGGAAAGCTATGGCAAACTTAGATAGCATAATAAAAAGCAGAGATATCACCATGCCAACAAAAGTTCGTATAGTCAGGGCAATGGTGTTCCCAGTAGCAATGTATGGCTGCGAGAGTTGGACCATAAGAAAGGCTGAATGCCGAAGAATAGATGCTTTTGAACTGTGGTGCTGGAGAAGACTCCTGAGAGTCCCTTGGACTGCTAGGAGATCAAATCAGTCAATCCTAAATGAAATCAACCCTGACTGTTCCCTGGAAAGACAGGTACTGAGGCTGAAACTCAAATATTTTGGCCACCTAATGCGAAGAGAGGACTCTCTGGAGAAGACTCTGATGCTGGGAAAGACTGAAGGCAAAAGGAGAAGGGGCTTGCAAAGGATGAGATGGTTAGACAGCATCACCGATGCAACGAACATGAAAATGAGCGAACTCAGGAAGATAGTGGAGGACAGGAAGGCCTGGCGGGATATAGTTCAGGGGATCACGAACGGTCGGACACGACTTAACAACTGAACAACAACAACAGGCATGGGATGAACCTAGGAACAGGCTGTAGAAGTACTTCACCCACTCATTGGGGCGGGGGGGGGAGGCTAGTCTGGTTACATGGATATCATAGTAAATTACTGCTTGATAAACAGTTTTCTGCATCACCCATATTTGGATAAAAATCATTTGTATGAAAAATCTTTTTATTTGGTAGTAACACCTAACCCTGAAGGGACATTATCTGTATCTCGAAAGCTTCCCACCTTTGAAAGAATAGGCTGCCTCTGCCCAATCGAAAGCATTGTCTCAGTTTCCCGAGTTCAATTATAAGGAGGATGAACTGTTGTTTTATGTCTCCCTGAAATGCAAAGTATTGTGCAAATTACATTGCATTGGCACAAACATTTTTATTAGCCTCTAAAATAATTTAGCAAGTCTACCGCAAGAGATTTATGTTCGGTGCAGGTTCGGTGTCTCTGTTTAAGGATGGACTCTTGCAGCGAGCAAGTCAGTAGCACAATGTGCCTTTGAATAGCACTTAATGGAGTGTTCTTGTTAGGCTGTTAGGCTTCCTGGTGTGGTGTAGGTAAAATTCAGTATTTTGTCAAAGGAATCTACACTGATCCCTGAGGGAAGGCTGTCAGCCAGATACCATTTTCCAGTGTTAAGTTGACTAGTAGCAATAATAAACTGACAGATGGGACTGCAGAGATAAGAATCTGCACGGAAAGAAGTTAATTATTATGTCATAGGCAAATATTTACTCGAAGTGCTTTTCCATTGTCCAAATAGAAAGATTCTTGTGACGATTACTCATGCGTCTGTTTAGCCCTAGTTATGTCATTATTGACTGGTATGAGGGGCTCTTCCCCTGTCTGTTTAGATCTCAGCCAGCTTGTTTCAACAGTTGTGCTCTGTAGTGCTGACCACAAAAGATTCAGGACATTGATACTGAATAAGTCATCTGTCTTGGGAGTCTGACTTTAAAATCAGGCGCTCTAATATTATGTGTCTTAAACAGAAGCCTACCTCTTTTTCTCCTCCTCTAATGCCAGACTATTTGGTGCATGTCTCATTTTTAATATATCAAAAATTTGATATAAGCGTTCAGGTGGGTTCATACAGCACAGTAGTATCTACCATTGTTTTCTGAAACCAAGTGAATGCATAGCATGCTACACTTGTTTGTTTGTTTGTTTGTTTGTTTGTTTGTTTGTTTGTTTGTTTGTTTGTTTGTTTGTTTGAACGAACTCTTTATACATATCCCATCTTTTCAGTCTTCCCGGGTGCTCAAGAGGGCTTATATAAAAAACAATAAAAACCATACATTTAAAACAATCCAATAAAAACAGCCAATAAAAACTAGTTACACCCTAATTAAAAGTGTTCTGAAATAAAAAGGAATTCAGACCCCTGTGGAAGACCAGAAAGAAGGGGGAAGATTGAGGAAGAAAGGGTTTCAGAGGTCAGGGGCCACAGCAGAAAAGGACCTGTTGTGGTTGCCCCCAGTTGAACATTAAAAGGCAATGGCACCTGCAATAACTTTCTGGGATGGGCAGACTCACACAGAAGGAGACAATCCTTGAAGTATCATCTGGATCTTAAACCATTTAGGGCTTGAATTGTGCTCAAAAACATACAGCCAGCCAGTGAAAATCGATTAACAGGGGCGTGATGTGGTCACACACCCTTACTCCTGTAAGGAGCCTAGTAGCTGTGTTCTGTACTAATTGAAGTTTTCAGGACCTCTTCAGAGGCAGTACCACGTAGCGCATGTTGCAATGATCCAACCTAGGTGGAGCCTCTGGGAGTCACTGCTGCATGTGCTGCACCTTTGCCCAATTGTGGCAGTGGCCAAGAAGCAGAAGATGGTGGCCCGGCTTACGAACCACTGCAGAGGACTTTGCGTTGGGGCAGGAAGTGGGCTGGAGGGGGTGGATCTCAGCAGCAAAAGTGCACGCCAGATCCTATCCCCCATTTTCCAACCCGCCCCACCCATTTTCTCTTTTTGGACTTATGATAGCTACATAGCTGGCATGGGTTCGAGGAGGCCCATAGACATCCAGAACCAGAAGGCCTACCTAGTAGTAAAAATGTATTTTACTTACCTCTGGTTTTCCTTCTAGTCGCTCCACCCCCACCCCACCATGCTCCGTCAGCACGGCAGCATTGTGTACAATAGTGGAGGATAGAATTGGGCTGTGAAGGTGTGGTAGCAGCTTCACTAAGGAGAGGAGGAAGCTATCATGCATTTGAGAAATACAGAAGAAAAAGCCACAGATGATAGCATAAACTGTAGGGGAGAAAATCCCAGAGTGACTTCGCAGATTTCGTCTGGATTTATTTTTTTATCTTACAGAATTCTGTGGGTTCCTTATCATACATGTATTCACATCACATAGCAGCATTGGACTGTCGTTCTGAAGTATCTGAATGCTGGATAGTGCTACCTGTTTCCAGTGATGTGAACATTGTTTCAGCTAAGACATTTGTGTTATGAGCAGCACAATCCTATGCATGCTTGGTCTGAAGTGTCACTAAGTTCAATGGGACTTGCTCTTCAAAAACTAGATTGCAACCCTATTTGTTTTGGCTGTATGCCTCATAGTGTTGTTTTGGGTATCTGCTAATCCTACTCTTTGCATAGTATACATTCTGCACTGCTGACTCATTAAATAAATGGATAATTCTTTTTAGTACCTTGTGCTCAAAGCCTAGGACAGCAAAACCATACTTGTACTATTGCATCATTGTCTTCTTCTAGAAGTCTTTATCTAAGACTAGAGAGAAACAGATTCCACCCATTCTGTTCCTTTATTGTTCCCTGGATTTGTTCTGCCCTGCAATCCTCCTGAATTCTGGTAATTAGGAGAATTTCCAGGATTGGCGCATGCACAGTTTGCCGCAACATCACTTCCTTTAGTAAATTCATGTGCATCTTTCTTCACCCACTGCATTACCAGTGTGTACATGTTCATTAATAATCCACTGCAACACACACACACACACACACACACACACACACACACACACACACACACACACACACACACACACACACACACAACTCTGATGTTTTCTCATATTTGATTGAATCAAGATTCTTTTTTGTGGTATTTTACCAGAGCATACATGGACTCTCGTGCAATGGTAAAACATCACATAAAAATAATCTTGATACAACTGTATATATAGTCACATCAAGATAGCTCTTTTGTGGTGTTTTATCAGTGCACCTAAGTTCACACATGTGCATCAGTAAGACACCACATAAAAAGAATCTTTATGTAGTCATATGAACCATCACATCTACATTGTTTTTGTGCAGAGTTTTACGCATGTTCAGTTTGGTAATGTAGAGGAGGGGTAAAATCTAGAATACAAAGCTGTGGTAAAATGTGTGCAAAAATTGAAAATAAAAATAAGGACGGGGGTGGTGGTGGTGTTCTTGATGTTTCAATTCCACTTCAGAAACAAAGCAAGATGATTCAGAGCTCCAAATCCAGAGAGAAATTCTGAATGGAGAATTTTGGAAGTATTCTTATGTGGTGCTATAGGTCTTGCCTTGGTTGGATTGTATCCTAAATTTAGTTACTCGTGACAAAAGAAGTTATTCATAACTAAATCCCATTGATTTCATACTATTTACTCATGAAATCCATGGGCTTGGTCATAATTAAACATAGGGTGCAACCCATTCTTATCTTTTTTTGTCTCACAGGCCATACAATTGATTTGTAAGAGAATTTTCACATTGTTAGGTAATGAAGAAAAATTGTGCTCGTCACTGGAAGATGAATCAAATGATTTGGAATAACTTTCATGCTATAGCAGAATCCTAACCAGTGATGTAGACTTGAGTCTATTGACTAATCCAGTGCTTCTCAATTATTTTCTTTCATGCCCCCCCTAGGAAGAAGAAAAAATTTCACCCCCCCCGCAATAGTTAGTGTATGCTTTGCGCCACTTAAAGGGGCTCCGTATAAAGGGGGGCGCGGGGCTTGCAATAGTTAGTGTATGCGTGTATGCTTTGCACCACTTAACTAGAGTGTAGGAGCCTCCAGCGACGATCTACTTCACCGGGATCTGCTTCCGGGGAGCAGATCGTTCCTCTGCTCCCCGGCGCGAACTCTGTAACGCGCCTAGGAGTGCTCTGCAGAGTTCACGCTGTGAATCACGCATGCGCAAGACGACGATTGGCAACATCGTCGTCTTGCGCATGCGTGAACTCTGCAAAGCGCTCCTAGGCGCGTTACAGAGTTCGCGCCGGGAAGCAGAGGAACAATCTGCTCCCCGGAAGCAGATCCCGGTGAAGTAGATCGTCGCTGGAGGCTCCTACACTCTAGTTAAGTGGCGCAAAGCATACACGCATACACTAACTATTGCAAGCCCCGCGCCCCCCTTTACGGAGCCTCGCGCCCCCCCTGGGGGGCGCGCCCCACTATTTGAGAACCGCTGGACTAATCGGACTCAAGTCGCATTAATAACTCGACTCGGACATTGTAAAAGACTCGACTCAAGACTTGGAGCCTTTTACAAGTCCAATTTTATTCAGGTCTAAACCCATTTTCCCCATTAAATAGATAGGGACTCGCAACTCACAACCAAAGACTCGGGACTTGGGGGCAAAGACTTGGAACTTGACTTGAGACTTGGACCCAGTGACTTGGGACTTGGAGTCAGAGACGAGACTTTCTGAGATGAGAAAATGTATGCTAATACTGTACATTAATGTGGCACTTCCACATTGCAGTTTTAAACCATATTTCATTGTCATAGCTTGACTCTAAGGAGCATTGGGAGTTGTAGATCTATAAGGATGCACAAGAAACCTGTCAGAATCTCAGCATCCCCTCAGAGAACTACAATTCCCTAGTTTCCTTCAAAGAAGCCATTGCAGTTAAAACCATTTTAGGGCTAGAGGTAGATATGATCTTCCAATAAATGAGTATTTTAAAAAAAAGTTATTTGACAAACTGAATTTCTCAACAGATTAAAACAATAACAGCGCAATCCGACTTTTGTGCCGGTTTAACCAGCGGCGCAGCAAGAACGGGAGGCCCCAGAATGGAAAAGGGATTCTAATCCCCTCCAAAAGAGGAATTCAAAGGGGATTTGAATCCCTTTTCCGTTCTGGGGCCTCCCATTCTTGCTGCGCCACTGGTTAAACCGGCACAAAAGTTAAGTCGAATTGCACTGTAAGAAAACTATAAAATACTTGAACAGTTTCTTCTGTGTGATCCAGTTGCAGACAAACCCCTAATAGTCATTTTCTCCTACTATTAGATTTCTGTCTCTTCCTATTTGAAGCTATTCTTTTTCTTCATGTGATGTCTGTGGAATAGAAATAAATCATTATGACGTGTAATATTGTATAACATTTCAAATGTAACTGCAGTGCTGTTCAAATCCTTTTTTCTAAGGCTGTATTTCTATGCTAGTTTTGCAGCTACCTTAGACCAGTGGCAATCTTAGGGATGGCAGCCCTGAAGCTTTCCCCATATAGCTCAAATCTTTACAACTACAAAAGTCCATGCATAAGCCCTCAGGGGCAAAATAAATTCCTAATTGCAAGGAGTGTGTGTGATGCAAATGAGTGTGGCTAGAAGGTTTTTACGATGGTATACGGATTTGGTGTGGTTGTGACCACACACATGATAAACATTTTTAAAAACCCATTTTGACGTCACAGTCACAATTGTATTGGCAGTGAGCTAAACACTATTCAAACTAGATTTTAAAAAGTCGAGCTAGGTGAACTGCTCTGATGCAGTGACCCCCTAAAAGCACCATCTGTGCATGGAAGGAGAGTCCTACTCATGCAAGAACCCCCTGTGGAAAGCAGAACTTTCCTTCTGTTCATGAAAGGTGGTCCTGCCAATGAAATACCATGGCCGAGCCATGTACTGACCTAGCCATGAGGCCGTCCGAAGCTCTCACTTGCAGTGGCAAGTTGGGGGGAGCAGCAAACTGATGAGGGCTTCAGTCGGCTCTCCAACCCTTCTCTTGCTTCTTCAGCAGCCCATCTCATCCTCCAATGCCGCTGGAGCTACAATAGGATTCGATAGGAGCAATTCAATAGGATTGGGTGGAGCTTGCCACCCCTCCCTCTTGCTCCACCCAATCCTATTGAAAGAACAGGATGAGCACCTGGTCCACCTCCTCTTGCTCTCCTTACCCACCGGATGCTTCCCTAAGCAGCTGCTGGGCAGGTGAAGAGGAGGTGGTGCCAGCAACAGCAGACACATGTAAAGTGCACAAGATTTTTTTCTTTCAAAATATAAAGAGTGGCCATGGCAAGCCAGCAGGTGTGGTTCGTTCTCGTTCTGTGTGTGTGTGTGTGTGTGTGTGTGTGTGTGTGTGTGTGTTCTGCTTCAGCTTTGCATGTTAGAGTCAGGTGTTGAAGAAAAGGCACGATTCTTTTGTTTATATCAATTGTGAAATTAGTCGGTGCTCATTTTTTTTAAAGTTCAGAGCTTGAACAATATATTAGATCTATCAGAAATAACCAGTGCTTTTGTTTTTGACAGACAACAATCAGCAGAAGACCTTGCAAGGGTACCTGCTAATTCTACCAGCAACATCTTGAATAGACTTCTGGTTAGTTACGATCCCAGGATAAGACCCAATTTCAAAGGTTGGTTAATGTATAACAAGATCAGCCTAGTTTCTCTGAAGTTACTAAAATGTGTTTAAAACGACAAAGAGTCTTGGAACACTTTTCGGACTAACACATTCATTGTAACAGAAGCTTTCATGGACTACAGTCTACTTCAGCAGATGCAGTGTTATCTTCAGTTGGCAGGCGTGTAAACACACACAAATTATTTTCTCTCTCATACATATGGGTATATACCCATATTCAGGTGTCCCCCGGTTAACAACAGGATCACTTAACGATGATCCTCATATACGACAGCAGTAAAAAAATGGCAAGGATTTAAAAAGACGTGTCTTTTAAAATCCCCAGCTCTTCAGCTGTTTGGTGCTAGATAAGGGCTTTGAAGTTCAGCGCGGGGACTTTAAGCACAGCCCTGAACTTCAAAGTCCTTATTTAGCGCGAAACAGCTGAAGAGCTGGGGATTTAAAAAGACCCGACTTTTGAACATCAAAGTCCTTATCTAAAGCCAGACAGCTAATGCTTTGGCTGGGGAAGACTCGCTTAACAACGATTTCAGTTCACGACGGGGATTTCAGAACGTGTCCTTGTCATTAAACGGGGGACACCTATATATGGGTACAGATGTATTTTTTTAATGTCAAGAGCAGGGTCAAGTAGCTATGAAATGGAATACTATGTGAGACTTCAATGTATAAGTGACAATTCACAACAGCAAGAACTGGTGATAAAATCTTCTTAACCTTGCGAAGGCTGCGGTTCTATACACACTTAGCTGGGAGTAAGCCCCATTGAAAACAGTGAGACTTGCACCTGAGTAGACATGCACAGGATAGTGCTGTAAGTTAATTAGCATGTAATGTTAATTAATTTTATTAACTAATTAGTTCTAATTTAGGACTGAACAAATAGAACCACACTCTTGATAAATTCAGTTTTATGCCATTTGGAGTTTGTTGCAGAATCGTGACTTTTCAGCTGTAGAAATGGCCTGGGAGAACAATGCTCTCCCACCGGTTTTTGAAAGTTGCTGTATTTTATGTCAGATTTGCGTCCATTTATTCTTTTGCACAGGGACTGACCTCTTTGCCCTACATAGACAGCAGAAAGGCATTATCGCTGCCTATTGTGCTATTAAGCAAAGATTACTAGATACCCACTAGCAGGAATTACATCTCGCTGCCAATAAAACATGTTCCCACCCTGCACTTCTCTATTTATTTACACTATGGACAGATGGCTCCTTTCTTTAGATTATTGAAATATCCTCATGAACGTAGGGTCTATTCGTTGACTAGGTGCAACGTGATGTTCTCTGCTCACGTCTTGGGTAGGTTTTCACGTATTCCATACTCTGACAGACGTTGCCAGTGTGACCCTGAAAGGATTGTAACTTTGTCACACATGGTACTATCTTGCCCCTTATATGATGATTTCCACTCACTTTATCTAGATCCGCATCTCAGAGGAATGGGTAAATCGTCTGACCAAAGTAGGTTATGTTATCTTCTTACGGTTACCAGTATTGAGGTTTTATCTAAGGTGGTCGTTTTCTTAAAGTTGATGGCTGCCCGACAGAAATGTACTCACTTTCTTAGTAACTTTGTATAGGGGAAATGGTTCTGGGTCTTATACTGTGTGGTGTGTTTGGCTCTATATTTGATGTATCATTTATGCTTTCTGTTATGCCAATAAAGGTTTATGAAATGAAATGAAATGTTGAAGGATGAGCAAGTGAATGAGCCACTGATAGCATGGCTGATATTATTATGTCTTGCAATAGTGTGCTTGGGTAGATATGAGAAAATGTTTGTTTCCAACTTGCTCCCCATGTCCATTTTGGCAATGTGATTACAGTGTCTTCTTATGCAAGGATAACCAGAAGAGAAGTAAGACTGAACTTCTGTGCTGATGGTGACTGAGGGCGCAATCCTGTGTAAGATGCACCGGCCAGCCCTTTCGAGGCCGGCCCTCCTATCCCATTCCCAGGTCGCCCCGGGGCAGCCTGGGAGCACCTTGGGAGAAGGGGACATTCGTCCCCTTCCCCGGGTGCAAGCCGGCCGGGGCCTTGGATGTATGTCAGCTATGAAGTTGGCATGCATCCGAGGAAGCGGTGTAAGGCCAAACTGGTCTGGGAAAGGGCCAGGGATATCGGCGGAGTGTGCCGCCGATATCCCTGCCCTCTCCCGGCCCAGTTCGGCCAATGGGTTGCTGGCCCAACACCCAGGGTCCCCCAACCAGGCCTCAGAGTCAGCAGTGGGGAGTGGGTTGCTCCACCCTTCTTCCTCTACCTGTCTCCTTCCCTGGGCTTGCCCCAGCCCCAGAGGAGCCGACACAGAGCAGCCCTCAGGTAGCCTGACTAGAGAGCTCTAATCACCGGCCCTGAGTGCCTTATGAAGCCCTGGGCCCTGAGTGCCTTATGAAGCCCTTCTTGAGCTGTGTCTCCCTCATCCCCACCCTCAGCTCCACCTGGTCCAGCCCTGGGGTTAAAGGGCCAGCATTGCTCTGGAGTAGGGAGACCCCCATCCTGCGGGGAGCAGCCAACCCTGTGCCTTGCTGGCCCTGGGGACAGTGTGAGGTCTGGACCTACAGCCATGCGTTGGCTATACGATGCCAGTGGCTGCTCCCCTGCCAGGGTTGTGAGGGGTCAGCTGGAGTCCCCACGATGGTGGGTCAAGTCTGGAAGTGGACAATGGCACATGGAAGGGTTAAGTACTCCCTACCCCATTGCCATTGTCTCAATCAAAATTCAAACCCCTCTTAAGTGTTTTGAAGGAAAGACAAAGCAAAATACTTTGGGAAAATCAACCATAGGTCTTCTTCCATCATGTGAGAACATATATTTTCCTGAGACCTTGTTTATCCATGTATTTGTCTATGTATTTTTCACATTTATCTACCACCCTTCCTCCAAGGAGTTCAAGGCAGCGTAGGCAATGTAGATGGCTCCTCTTCATCCTTTTATCCTCACAACAACCCTGTGAATTAGGTTAGGCATAGACATTGTGCCTGGCCCAGAGTCACCCAAACCCAGTAAACTTCATAGCTGAGCAGGAATAGAGTCCAACATTGTAACCACTACATCACACTAACTCTTGATGCTTTAGATCAGGGGTCAGCAACCTTTTCTTTAAAGGGGATGGGCATTCGGTGGTGATGTAATTACGTCACCGCCAAATTTCTAGGTTGCCAAGCACCCGGAAGTGGCCTGTGTGGAGCTCGGCTAGAGAGGCTTTGCCTCCCACCCAGTTTGCCACACGCCGGATGCGGAATGGCAGAGCCTCCCAAGCCGAGCTCCACATGCGCCAGGCTTCGGCTGGTGGGCTGAATCTGGCCCGCAAGCCATAGGTTGCTGACCGCTGCTTAAATGTTCTCCAGGCCAGTTACTTAACCTACTTTGAATACATAAATGAATATATTTATTATTTATTTTTTCACATTTTTACACTGCCCTTCTTCCAAGGAGCTCAGGGTGGTATGCAGAGTTCCTTCCCTTCTTTTTGTCCTCACAACAACCCTGTCAGGTAGGTTAGGCTGAGAGAAAGTGACTGGCCAAGGTCACCCAGGAAGCTTCATGGCTGAGTGGGGATTTGAACCTGGATTTTCCAGGCCCAAGTCCAACTCCAGAACCACTGCACCATCCTGGCTATATAACATGCAAGCTGATGGGGACAAAGTGCCAATAGTACAAATAATTTAAATAAAACCAGAATAATTCATTGAATAGAAAGAATAATTAAAAAGGGATTCCCCCCCCCCAACCTATATTTAAAACTATATCACCAGTGATCATTTCCATTGCTTTCACATGTCTACCTGGTATTCTGTTTCATATTTTGTAAGGTATTTTCATATTTTAATAAAGATTTTAGAAGGTGAGGAGGAGAAAGTGGAAACACAAGTTCCTGACCACTCTGAAACCGATTTTCTCTTATGTATACATTTAGGAATTCCTGTTAATGTATCAGTCAACATTTTCATTAACAGCTTTGGATCAATACAAGAAACAACTATGGTAAGAATGACATTTCTTGGATATATCTATTTCTAGACAGATTTTTTTGAAAAATGAAAATAAAATTGAATTGTACTCTTTCACAAGAAAGATTTATGATTCAGGCAGGATTGGTCAATGTCTGTTTGGTAGGTATATGTAACCCCATAAATGGCTAAAATAACCTTGTACTGATATTGGTTGCTCTTTGGGGAATTATTTCCACTACCTATTCCATTTATTTCCCCAGCTGGGCTCCTGAGTAAGCCGTTGATTGAAATGGATTCTCATCAGAGCCAACTCACAGGATATGCTGCTGATAGGCATAAGGTTCGGCGGCCCCGCTTTACGGGGCCGCCGCGCGTTGCCCCGGCCAGCCTGATGCAGCCGGACGGGGCTTGTTGCCAAGAGCAGCCGATTGGCTGCTCATTGTCTCCGGGCGGGACTGAGGGTGGGCGGAGCAAGCAACGTGCTTGCTCCCCTCAGTCCGGCTCGGAACGCGGTGGGAGAGGTTGCCTCGCAGATCGCTGCGAGGCTTTGGGCCTACCTCTTCGACCGCGTGGTCCGGTGAGGCGGCGGTTCTTCCGTTCCGCCGCCCAGCTGATTGGCGGCGAGCCTCGGGCTTCGGCTAGCCTCTCTTCTGCTCGCAGAGCAGCGAGCTCGTCGGCGTGCGCAAGGAGGGGAGCGGGGTCACCCCCCCTCCTTCTTCAATCAAGTCAGCTCATCGTTGGAGCAGGCCTTTGGCCTGCGCGGCTGCAGGGGTTTGGGCCGGCTGGCTCTCTCCCCCTCCCCACATCTCGGCGTTCTGCTTCTGCACATCTCCTCGTTGGAGCAGGCCTTTGGCCTGCGCGGCTGCAGGGGTCTGGGCCGGCTGGCTCTCTCCCCCCCCCACATCTCGGCGTTCTGCTTCTGCACAGCTACTTACTGCGGGGGGACGTGTGGGCAACCACACCACCGTGTATCCTACAGTTAAAATTAGAAACACATGCCCCACCACCTTGTATTCACAGTTGTAACTAGAAACACACTCGACTCAACTCTCACATTGTACCATGCCAAAGAAAGGCCAAAAGGCGGGCGGTAAAGCCCCAAAGTGGCCTGCTCCTTGCCCTTCCCCCGACTCATCCTCTTCTGAGGACGAGGGGGAGGGCGACTGGAGGTCTATGTTGGTGCGCCTTGAAGCGCTCGAAAAGGAGCGGGCCTTGCGGGAGGCTGGGCAGGGTGATGGGGGCGGAGTCTCGGGGCTCTCGAGACGTTCGGCCAGGAGGGCGAAGACCATTGATAAGGCCACTTTTCTCTCTAGGTTGGAAGCCCTGGAGCGCCCCCCATCCCGGTCTCCTGCTGATCATAGGGCTCATCAGGCCCCGGATTCTGCCCCTGCCCCCTCAGCAGCTCCTGCGGCAACGGCATCTCCGGCCGCCGAGCTGTCAGGTGAGGCGCCCCTCCCCGACCCAGCGTCTGTTACTGAGGTGTGGGGCGATAAAGGGGGGCGGTCGGTACCCCGGGCTGAGTCTACTCCTTCCCCGTTATGGGTGCCCCCGTATTGGGGATGGCCAGGGATGGGGGGTATTTCGCCGTGGCCGTCGGCCTGGGCTAACCCGACGGAAGCGGACACAGGCGTTAGCTCAGCGCCTGAACCCTCAGGGGTGCAGGCACCGGCGGAGGGGGCCCAGCCTCAACCCCTGTATTGGGGGGTCCACCAGCCCCAAGGGACTGGGTTGGGTTTCCACCCAGGGTGGGCAGCCCCTCCATGGTGGGGGTACACTCCCCCGCCGGTGGATGAGGCCGGGAATGCCCCCATATCTTACGGCGACATGGCGCTTCCGCTCGGAGGGCACCTGGCGCTGTCGGTGAAAGAAAAGATTTGGCGTAAGGAATACGTCGATATTTTCGCCCTGCTTCATGCAGAACCGGAACCGGTACCTAGGGTGGGGGACCCTGTTAAGGACCCGGAGTCTATCAAAAAGCGCAAGATTGACAAAAATTGGCCAAATTGGCTCAGCGGGTTCCTTATTTATATGGCTGTGATGGATCAGATGCACCCTAAGCGCACGGGGCACCTGATCAAATACCTGGATATTATTCACAGGGCATCCAGGGATTATGCGGGTACGGCCTGGATCTCGTATGACCAGCACTTCCGCCTTAGGGCCTCGCATAACCCTTCGATGGACTGGAGGATTCCACAGTGGGAGCTGTGGAATCAGCTCATGGTCCCGTCGCGCCCTGTCGTGGGCGACAGAGCAGACAGTGGACATTTAATATATCGGAATTCGGCCGCCCCACAAAAAGGAGGTGCGGGAGGGCAGGGGGTTCAACCCCCCCGCATCTGTTATGAGTACAACTCAGCGGGTAGATGCTCTCGCCCCTCCTGTATGTTCACGCACGCTTGTGCGGCCTGCGGCGCTAAGCACGCCGTCACCGCATGCACGCGGGTTGGCGGGGGACGACAGGCGAATAGACAATTTGGTCCAGGTAAAAAAGGGGGTCTCCCCACAGCTCCTGCGAAGGGGACCAACCCCGATTAGGTGGGGTCCCCTTGCTGCCCTGCTGCGACTCTACCCCTGGCGGTCTGAGGCAGATTTTCTCCGCCTTGGGTTTTCGGAGGGCTTTAGGATCCCGTGCCCGCCTCCCTCTTCCCCATTCTGGTCTGAAAATCTCCGATCGGTTTGCGGAATGGAGGAGGTGGTGCGCCGGAAGTTGGCGAAGGAGCTGGAAGCCGGCAGGATTGCCGGCCCGTTCTCCTCCCTGCCTCTGCCCGCTTTAAGGATTTCCCCTCTGGGTCTCATACCTAAAAAGGCTCGTGGTCAATATCGTCTTATTCACCACTTGTCCTACCCCAGAGGGTTGTCGGTCAATGACGGCATCCCTCAGGAGTTTTGCTCAGTGCGGTATGCGTCATTGGACCAGGCTGTCGCCATCCTCAGAGGGTGTGGGCAGGGTGCCTTGCTGGGTAAGGCGGACATTCAGTCCGCCTTTAGGCTCTTGCCCATACACCCTGACGATTTCAGCCTCCTGGGGTTTCAGTTCGAGGGCCACATTTATGTTGATCGGTGTTTGCCGATGGGGGCCGCAAACTCCTGTTTTACTTTCGAAGTTTTCAGAACATTTTTGCAGTGGGCCCTCCAGTTTAGAACAGGCATTCACTCCGTCATCCATTACTTGGATGATTTTCTTTTTATAGGCAGGGCCAACTCGGGGGAGTGTGGGTTCCTCATGGCCGAGTTCTTGGAGAGCTCCAATAACATTAAGGTACCCAAACTGTTTTAAACCCATAACTTACAAAAAAAGCTATGCAGTCAGACAGCCAGCAGAAGGGTGGGGGCTATCCAGTGTTTTGCACTGAGTGTCACATGTATGACTATCTGCCTCTTGGGCAGAAGTCATGGGTGTGTGCTCGGTGCAAAGAGCTCCAGGCTCTCAGGGAACGGGTTCGCTCCCTTGAAGCCACGGTTGCTGACCTGGAGAAGCAGAGACAGGTAGAGAGGAACCAGGGTGAGACTTCTAGGGACGTGGAGGCATCGTCCTACCCTCAGTTGGCCAGCACTTCAGCTGCCAGGGAAGGGAGTCTCAGGGCTGGAGGACATTGCTCTGGAAAAGAGGGAAACAATCCCACAGTGGGGACCCCTTCTTCAGGTGATGGGCCCGTATCCAGTCGCACTATGGATACTCCTCTGGGGAGAGGGGGAAGGGGGCTTCTTGTTGTGGGTGACTCTATAGTCAGGAACATAGAAAGGGGGGTCTGTGACGGATGTGAGGACCGCACGGTGACTTGCCTACCTGGTGCGAAGGTTGCGGACATCACCTCTCGTCTAGATAGGCTGGTAGAGAGTGCTGGGGAGGAGGTAGCGGTTGTGGTGCATGTTGGCACCAACGACGTGGGGAAATGTAGCCGGGCGGTCCTGGAGGCCAAATTTAGGTTGCTAGGTAGGAAGCTCAAATCCAGGACCCCAAAGGTGGCGTTCTCAGAAGTGCTACCTGTTCCACGCGCAGGGCCAGCTAGGCAGGCGGAGCTCAGGGGTCTCAATGCGTGGATGAGACACTGGTGTGAGGAGGAGGGGTTTAAGTTTGTTAGGCACTGGGGAACGTTTTGGGACAAGCCGGGCCTGTACAAGAGGGACGGGCTTCACTTGAACCAAAACGGAACCAGACTGCTGGCGCGTAACATTAAGAAGGTGGCAGAGCAGCTTTTAAACTGACTCCTGGGGGAAAGCCGACAGGAGCCGAGGGGCATCCGGTTCGGGACTCCTCATTCCTCGGGAATGAGGGTGCAGAGGATGGGGAACAATCAAGTAATAACAGAATAAGAATTGGGAGTGGTAGCGTGATGGGACATGACAGCCAGTCTAGCAAAACAGAAGGCTGCAGGAATAAAGGGGCAAACATGCAGCCCTTCTTGGGGGACCAGGTATATAAGTGCTTTTATGCAAATGCCCGAAGTCTACGGGCAAAGATGGGAGAACTGGAATGTTTGGTGGCTAGGGAAAACATTGACATAGTAGGTATAACAGAAACCTGGTGGAATGCGGAGAACCAGTGGGATACTGCAATTCCAGGATATAAACTCTATAGGAGGGACAGAGAGGGGCGTGTTGGAGGTGGGGTGGCCATCTATGTCAAAGAGGGGGTAGAATCCACCAGAGTAGAGCTGGAGGGGGGCTCTGACTCCTCCGTAGAATCACTGTGGGTTAGATTACCAGGCTCCAAGAGTGATGTAATAGTAGGGGCATGCTACCGTCCTCCAGATCAAAAACCTGAAGGGGACCTTGAAATAAGGAAGCAAATCAGGGAGGTGTCAACGAGAGACAGGGTTGTAGTCATGGGGGACTTCAATTATCCTCACATTGACTGGGTCAATTCATGCTCAGGTCATGAAAGAGAGACTGGATTTCTGGATATGTTAAATGACTGTGCCTTAGAGCAGCTTGTCACGGAACCGACCAGAGGACAGGTGACTCTGGACTTGATATTGTGTGGCACTCAAGATCTGGTCAGGGAGGTAAATGTTACCGAACCGTTGGGGAACAGTGACCATGCTGCGATCTGTTTCGCCATGCATGTCGGAGGGAGAGTGCCGAGCAAATCTGACACGAAAACCCTTGACTTCCGAAGGGCAGACTTCCCCAAAATGAGAAGACTAGTTAAGAAAAAGCTGAAAGGGAAGGTAAAAGGAGTCCAATCGCTCCAGAGTGCATGGAGGCTGTTTAAAACAACAGTCGTAGAGGCCCAGCGGGAGTGTATCCCACAAAGGAGGAAGGGCTCGACCAAGTCCAGGAGGATGCCGGCATGGCTAACAAGCACAGTTAAGGAGGCTATAAAAGGCAAGGAAGCTTCCTTCCGTAAATGGAAGTCTTGCCCTAATGAGGAAAATAAACAGGAGCACAAACTGTGGCAAAAGAAATGTAAAAAGATGATACGGGAGGCCAAGAAAGACTTTGAGGAACGTATGGCAGGCAACATAAAAGGGAATAATAAAAGCTTCTTCAAATATGTTAGAAGCAGGAAACCTGCCAGGGAAACGGTGGGTCCGCTGGATGGTGAGGGAGAGAAAGGGGTGATAAAAGGGGACTTGGAGACTGCAGAGAAATTAAATGAGTTCTTTGCATCTGTCTTCACGGCAGAAGACCTCGGGCAAATACCGCTGCCGGAACGGTCTCCCCTGACTAAAGAATTAAGTCAAATAGAGGTTAAAAGAGAAGACGTCTCAGACTTAATTGACAAAATAAAGATCAATAAATCACCAGGCCCGGATGGCATCCACCCAAGAGTTCTGAAGGAACTCAAGAATGAAGTTGCTGACCTCTTGACCAAAATATGCAACTTGTCCCTTAAAACGGCCACTGTGCCAGAGGATTGGAGGATAGCTAATGTCACGCCAATCTTTAAAAAAGGAAGGAGGGGGGACCCGGGGAACTACAGGCCGGTCAGCCTAACATCTGTTCCAGGGAAGATGGTGGAAAGTCTCATTAAGGATAAAATCTTAAAATACATAGAAGAACAAGCTCTGCTGAGGGAGAGTCAGCATGGCTTCTGCAAGGGGAAGTCTTGCCTCACAAACCTGTTAGAATTTTTTGAAAAGGTCAACAGGCATGTGGATGCCAGCGAACCCGTGGATATTATATATCTGGATTTTCAGAAGGCGTTTGACACGGTCCCTCATGAAAGGCTCCTGAGAAAACTCCACAGTCAGGGAATAAGAGGGCAGGTCCTCTTGTGGATTAGGAACTGGTTGAAGACCAGGAAACAGCGAGTGGGAGTCAATGGGCAATTTTCACAATGGCGAGAGGTGAAAAGCGGTGTGCCCCAAGGATCGGTCTTGGGACCGGTGCTTTTCAACTTATTCATAAATGACCTGGACTTGGGGATAGGCAGTGAGGTGGCCAAGTTTGCGGATGACACTAAACTTTTCCGGGTGGTAAAGACCAGCAGGGATTGTGAAGAGCTCCAGAAGGATCTCTCCAAACTGGGAGAATGGGCAGCAAAATGGCAGATGCGCTTCAATGTAAGTAAGTGCAAAGTGATGCACATTGGGGCAAGAAACCAAAATTTCACATATACGCTAATGGGTTCTGAGTTGTCTGTGACGGATCAAGAGAGAGATCTTGGGGTCCTGGTGGACAGGTCGATGAAAGTGTCGACCCAGTGTGCGGCGGCTGTGAAGAAGGCCAATTCCATGCTCGGGATCATTAAAAAGGGGATTGAGAATAAAACGGCCAATATCATTATGCCTTTGTACAAATCGATGGTAAGGCCACATCTGGAGTATTGTGTCCAGTTCTGGTCACCATACCTCAAAAAGGATATAGCTGAATTGGAAAAGGTGCAGAAAAGAGCGACCAGAATGATTAGTGGGCTGGAGCACCTCCCTTACGAGGAAAGGCTACAGCGTCTGGGGCTTTTCAGCCTAGAAAAAAGGCGCCTGAGGGGGGACATGATTGAGACTTATAAAATTATGCATGGGATGGAGAGAGTGGATAGAGGGAAATTCTTCTCCCTCTCGCACAACACCAGAACCAGGGGACACGCACTAAAATTGAGTGGAGGGAGAGTTAGAACAGACAAAAGAAAATATTTCTTTACCCAGCGTGTGATTCATCTGTGGAACTCCTTGCCACAGGATGTGGTGATGGCACCTGGCCTAGATGCCTTTAAAAGGGGTTTGGACAAATTCATGGAGGAAAAGACCATCACAGGTTACAAGCCATAAGCAACCTCCTGGTTTTAGAAGTGGGTTTTCTCTGTGCCAGGTGCAAGGGAGTGGCGACTGGACACAGGTATCTTGTTGTCTCGTGTGCTCCCTGAGGCATCTGGTGGGGCCACTGTGTGACACAGGAAGCTGGACTAGATGGGCTTTTGGCCTGATCCAGCAGGGCTCTTCTTATGTTCTTATGTTCTTATGTTCTTATGTTCTTATGTTCTTATGTTCTTGCGGCTTTGCGCTGATCTGGGAGTTCCCCTGGCCTTAGAGAAATCGGAAGGCCCGGCTACCAGACTCACTTTTTTGGGGGTGGAGCTCGATTCTGTCGCAGCCTGCTCTAGGCTGCCGGCAGATAAGATTGCCACCCTCAGGGACTTGCTAACCTCTGCTATTGCGGCCCCGCGTTTGACGCTCAGGGAGTTACAAGTGCTGGTGGGTCACCTGAATTTTGCCACCAGGGTCGTGGCCCCCGGGCGTGCCTTTCTCCGGCGTCTTTGCGACGCCATGGCGGGGCTGAAGTTCCACCATCACCGCATTAAAGTTACCAAGGCCATGCGCGCAGATCTGCGCATGTGGCTGGAATTTTTGCAAGGCTTCAACGGCATTTCATTTTGGAGATCGGAACAGCTGTTAGAAGCGGAACTCCAGGTCCACTCAGACGCCGCGGGCAGCTCAGGTTTTGGGGTATTTTTCAGGGGACATTGGTGCGCCGCACCTTGGCCCCCCAGTTGGGTTTCCGCAGGAGTTACCACAGATCTCACTTTTTTGGAGTTATTCCCCATTCTGGTTGCGGTTCATATCTGGGGTAGGTTCTTCCGGAACTCGACAGTACGTTTCTGGTGTGACAACGAGGCTGTGGTTTTCGTTGTCAACCAGCAGACGTCCAGATTGACGAGAGTCATGCGCCTTGTGCGTGCGTTTGTTTTACGTTGCTTACAACTAAATACCCTTTTTGTTGCCCAGCACGTCCCTGGGGTGCTCAATGAAATTGCCGATGCGCTCTCTCGTTTTCAGGAGGAGCGCTTCCGGGACCTTGCCCCCTGGGCCCAGCAGGATCAAGACCCCATGCCCCAATGGCTCTGGACCCTCGCTTTGCCAGGGTCCAGGATGCCATCTGGTCTTCATTAGCCCCCAGAACGTGCAGCAGCTACAAGGGTAAGCTCCATGCTTTCCGGTTGTTCCGGCAGTCTGAGGCCATGGGGGAGGTGTGGCCTGCTCCGTTAGAGCATATTATGCTATTCATGCTTCATCTGCATGAACGGGGTTTGTCTGTACGTTCCCTGCGGGTTTATTTGGCTGCCCTCGCATTTTTCTCGAAGGCGTGTGGTTTTAAAGACTACACACCTGAATTCAGGATTCACAAAATGCTGGAGGGATTCCGGCGCGGCCGCCCCCCGGCCCCGGACTCCAGGAAACCGGTTACCCCCGCCATCCTTGCACAATTGTTATTAGTTTTTTGTGACATTTGTAGTTCTCCCTACGAGTACGTCCTCTTCAGGACAGCAGCCCTGGTTATGTTTTTTGGCGCATTCCGCCCCGGGGAGGTCCTGTGCGCATCAAAATCTGACAGCTCTGGGCGTGCCTTGCAGAGATGATGCTGAGGTGGGTCCCACGACGGCGTTTGTTCGCCTGCGCCGGTCGAAGACAGACCAGCTGGCCCGGGGCCAGCTCGTCCAGCTGCGACGGGTCTCTAACCTTCCCCTTTGCCCAGTTACAGCTCTAGAGAGCTTTTTGTTCCTGCGCGGGCCCCAGCCGGGCCCCCTATTTGCCCATAGCGATGGGACGCCCCTTTCTATTTTTCAGTTCCGGGCTGTGTTTCATAAGGCCCTCCTTCGGCTCGGCTTATCCCCTGCTGAATTTGGGCTACACTCCTTTAGAATAGGGGCAGCCTCGGTGGCTGCCCATGAAGGCCTGTCAGCTTAGGCCGTTCAGCGTATTGGCCGTTGGCGTTCCGTGGCTTTTAAAGGTTATGTTCGCAAGTTATGATATCATAGCAGTATTACAGGTAAGTGGGTCTGCGGGCCCTGTTGAATTGGCCTGCGGGCCCTGGTTAAGCCATGTGGCTTCTAGTGTGATGGCTGCGGCCTGACGGCCTTCGGGCCTGTGTGTTGCCTGTGGGCACCGGCCTTTGGGCCCAATTAAGCGGCCTGCGGGCCAGCTGCGGCAGTGGCCGTGTGTTTCCCCTGCGGGGGATCGCCCATTGGGGCATTATCATAGGGCACTAGGTTAAGTTAGGTTAGTTTTGCCAGCGCTTAAGTACAATTAGGTTGTGTCTTTTGCAGCGCTGTGCTTTAGGTTTTTCAACTTTGTTTCCTTTTGCAGGTCCCTGTGATGTCAGGCCTGCCAACGTCCTGATTTGCGGCCATTCGATTATATTTTGGGCCAGAAAGAGGGCGGCGGCTTCCGGTTTCGGCACACAGCTGGGACTCGGCGACGTCGCGAGGGTACAGTGGCTCTCCAAGCGGGGCATGCTTTGGGGTCAGCTGCTACCCTTGCTGCGTGAGTTTTTGGCGGTGGGCCCGCCCCCGCAGGTACTGTTGCTCCACCTGGGGGAGAACGACCTCTGTCAGAGGACATCAGTGTCCTTGAGACTGCAGGTCCTTAGGGATCTCTTCCAGGTTAGGTGCTGGTTGCCAGGAGTTGTCATCCTCTGGTCCAGCTGGCTCCCCAGGCGGGTGTGGCGGGGGGCAGTGGACCCTCGCAAGGTTGATCGTGCCCGTAGAAAGACCAACACGTACCTGCGGCAATTCATTTTCCAAATGGGAGGTCGTTGTATCCCGCACCCTCGCATTGTTTCCCAGGCCCCACAACTTTTTCGGGGTGATGGAGTCCATCTCTCCACGATGGGTGCCGATTTGTTTTTGTTTGATCTGCAGCAGGGCATCCGCGCCCTTTTGTTGAGTTGGGCGGAGGGGGTCATGCGCTAGGCAGACCCCCCCGTGTGGTAGGTGGCGTGCAGGTAGGGGTAGCCAGGGAGGACTTAGTTGGCATGCATCCTGAGGTAAGCAAGGTCTGGGGGTAAGCCAGGACCGCTCAGCCGATGCCGAACCGGATCGCTGAGGCAGGCTGGCAAACCCCCAGGCTGGATGGGCAATGGTCACCTTAAGGAATTTCCTGGGGGTGGTCAGAGCCGTCCAGCTGCCTCGACCCCTTCGGGGGTTGGCAAGGAGAGACAGCTTGGTTGTGGACCAAGTGGGTCTGGAGCCAGGATGTCCTCATGCCCGTTTAGATCTCGGGGGAGGCAGACGGCTAGGTTCCGTTTCCCCCACGCTAGCCGCCTGCACGCCAAATGGGGGGGGGCTTTAGTTAGTGCCCTGCTGCATTTATGATTGTTGTAATTCAATAAACAACCCTTTAACCAAGCTCTTGTCTGGCGTGATTTGTTGGGTGGTCCGGGGTAACACTAAGGGTGCAATCCAATCCTACTTACGCCACTGTTGTAGCCAGCAGCGCAGCGAAAACGGGAGGCCCCAGAACGGAAAAGGGATTTAAATCCCCTTTGAATTCCCCTTTTGGAGGGGATTTGAATCCCCTTTCTGTTCTGGGGCCTCCCATTTTCGCTGCGCCACTGGTTACAACGGTGGTGTAAGTAGGATTGGATTGCGCCCCAAGTATCTAACAGCCCAATCCTATCCAAACCCCCCATGCTGGGATGCAGCAGTGCCGGGGCAAGCTCCGCTGTATCCAACACGGGGCTGGAGGTCTCCTCGAGGGAAGGGGACAATCGTTCCCTTCCCCCGTTTCGAGCCCCAGCAGCCCCTATGGGCTACTGGGAGGTGCACCAACTATATGACCAGTGCAACTCTGAGCAGTCCCGTGTCGGGCTTTCAGGGCCGGGATGGGGGATAGGATTTGGCGGAAGTGTTTATTTTTTTAATGAAGAACTTTATAACGAGAAGTATTGGAATGACAACATGCAGAAGTCTCAAATTGTATCCAAACAGACATGACTAAGCACTGCTGAAGTCAATGAGACTAGTTGTGATTGATTTTCGAAATGCTATTCTCATTGCAATTAACACCTTTTTAGTTAGAATATACCATGCTAAATAATAATTAATAACAGTATCAATTGGTATATGCAGAGAAATACAATGGATTACATTTTGTTTTAGTTACAGTTTTATTTGAATATTCTGTCGAGTAACAGAAGGAGTAAATGGAGCATTAATGAAATGCTCAAATTGAGCTATGATTTAATAGAACCCAGAAAGAAGTTGGTTGCCCAAAGCCATAACATTGGCGATTAAATATTAAAAGAATGAAAGCAATTAAAAAAGGGTCCTAAATAACATCAGTATGAGAAATAAAGACATGTATATTTCTATACATCTTTGCATATGAGCATGTACATATGCAAAGATGCATGGGAATATACATCTCATTTTAAAGAAAATTGCATGAACTGAAGTAAACAAGTCACAAATTTGGTATCGGTACATGATTCAATAAGAAAGAAAAATATCTAGTGCAACTAGGCAGTTGTAGATATAATAATGAATAGGTCCTTGGTGGTCCCTGGAACAGGGTTGGCATCGATTTTGGCCAAGTCAGCCACTAGACATGGGTCCACACCTCTCGGAGTGTCCACTTGAACAGGTGGGTTCCTAAACCAACAGTACTGGTGACAATGGTAGAATCCAGTGTTTTATCGGGGGCAGATGAGGGTACTCAAAAATAGTTTAACTTTTCATCAGTTATTCTTTTGCATTCTGTAACAGTTGTGTGTCTGCATCAAGTAGTGAAGAGCATATCAGATCCATTTTACAGACACTGTCTAAACATTCTTATTGATTTAGGCATTGCATGTTGCAGGTTTCCTGCATGTGTATTTCCATTATGTGCCTTTTTTTTCTTTCCAACAGGATTATAGAGTTAACATCTTCCTAAGACAGAAGTGGAATGATCCCCGACTTAAATTGCCTACTGATTGGCGGGGTTCAGATACATTAACTGTGGATCCTACCATGTTTAAATGCTTGTGGAAGCCAGATCTGTTTTTTGCAAATGAAAAGAATGCCAACTTCCATGATGTCACTCAAGAAAATATTCTTCTGTTTATTTCCCGTGATGGAGATGTCTTGGTCAGCATGAGGTACTTTCTTAAACTTTGTGTCAAACTTTGACTACTGATTTGGAACAGATGAAAGCCAGTAGTTGATTAACCACGCGATCCTGGGTAAGTCTAGAGCAGTTGGAGCGCGTGCTTTGCTGCTCTGTCGCAAACATGCCTTAAAGCACGTTTGTGACTCCCGGCAAGTAAGAGCCACCGGGACGAAGGCCGGCAGCCCTCACTCCGCCGGGGGACCATCCCTGCACCTGCCGGAGAAGGTAAGCCCTGCACCAGCGGGTGCAGGAGCGGGGGGAGGGCAGATCGGGCGGCCATTGGCCTAACCGGGTGGGGAGAGGGCGGGGATATCGGAGGCGCATCATGCCGATATCCCAAGCCCTCTCCCTGTCCGGTTCACATACAGTACCTATAGGGTTGGAAAGTCATAGTCGGTCAGATACAGAACTAACGACACCATTTGCTTCTGCAGTGGTGGTCACAGATTGTGTCAGTGGATGTTCCAAGGGAACTGCAATGCTATACTACATAACATATTCTCAGATTCTAATTCTGATGGCCAGTGAGGTGGTATGCTAAAAGGTAAAAAGCAGGAAGAAGGGAAGGGATCCAATTCCTTTGCTTGTATGTTATGAGATATATTTATGTATAGGAGATGTATGGTATGGCGGTGGCGGTGGATGTATGGTATGGCGGTGGCGGTGGAGACTGGAATCATCATTACCCAGCTAGAGTGCATGTTAGTAATTCAAGTCACTGCCTCGGATCTTCCTTTTTTACCTCTTGTTCAATCACCACTTAGCAGTAGTGAGTGACCTCTTCCTATCTCTTACCAGTTACTGTTGGAGTCTAATTAGAGATTCTAGTTTAACATTTGCCAGAGCAAATAGATTTCTCACCTTTCTATGGCATTGAGTAAGACTGTACAAGAATAAGTACTGATCTTGGCCAGAACAGGGTTGCTAGAACCCTGCAGCATCATACTAAAAGATGGTCTTACCAAGGAGAAATTGCCTACCAGAACATATTATAGCGCTATAAAGTAGCAAAGTCTTATGGACTTCTTAGTTGAATCTAGATATAAAGTGAGTTTTCTTTGGATCTTTAGGGCTGTAATTGTATACATGCTTTTCTGAGAGTAAGCTCTATTGAACACAATGGGACTTATGTCTGAGTAGACTTGCATAGGCTTGCGCTGTATGTGTAGCATGATTAGGTCTATATTATTCGTCTTTTTGTGTAAATGATTATGCTCTATATGTGTAAATGACTGAATTAACTGTTATTAGAATTAGAGTTCAGGTATAGTTGAAACCTTAAGCTACAGGATGGGAGATTTCAGTTGGATATCAGGAAGAATTTCTTAACAGTAAAATAAGTTTGACAATGGAAACAATTGTCTAGGACAGTGATCTTCAACCTTGGGATCACGACCTGAAGGTCCGGAGTGAGACAGTGTGTTTTCCCCTTAAGGGGAGTGGCACTCGTCTCTGAAGTCAGGATGGTGGCGATGGCACTGCCAGGATTGTGCCGCCACCACCGGGGGTGGATTTTTAGCCTACCTTAGGGTCTTGCCAGGCCTCCAGGGGGTGCAGGGAGGCCCAGCTAGACCCCCAAGTAGGCTGAAAAACCACTTCTTTCCAAACAGAAGTAGGATTTACAGGTATAAAAGCCATGTATTTACAAGTAGGATTTACAGGTATAAAAGCCATAACCTGGCAGATCGCTGCTATTTCACCTGACGATGTCCACAGCCATACGTGGATGAAACGTTGTGACCTTTGTTGTGTTTTTTTTAATCTTTTATGCTGCTTGATGTGGAGTGCCTTAAAGTTTTTAAAAGTTTTTTAAGTTTTGTACCCATTTTTTCTGCTCATAAAGGATTTTAAAAATACACATCTATTTTTGTATACATGACTTTTATACCTGTAAATCTTACTTCTGTTTCTATTGCTGATGGCCATGAAAGTTTTCAAATATCTACTTCTTTCCCCCTAAGGCGGCGGCCATTTCCTCTTAGCTTCAGTCTTTCCCAGCTGTAATATAGGAATAATATTACTTAGCTTTTAGGGTTGTTGTAAGGAGAAGCTCAAGATGTTGCCTCAATGTGAAGCACTTTGAACACTGAGAAAGCACAATGCAAATGCTACATTTCATTATTAATGAATCCCTGATTTATTTTTCACATTTTTATACAGCCCTTCCTCCAAGGAGCTTAGGGTGTTGCGTATGGTTCCTTCCCTCCTTTTGTCCTCACAACAACCCTGTAAGGTAGGTTAGGCTAAGGTTAGGCCCAAGGTCACCCAGAAAGCTTTGTGGCTGGGCAGGGATTTGAACCTGGATCTTCCAAGTCTAAGTCCAACACCAGAACCATTACATTATCCAGTCCCTGTTCACATGAAAAAATACAATAAAACACCTTTGCCCCGATTCGCCTCAACATTGTGTGTTTTCCAGTGGCTGTTTGCTAGTTTTTCTTTTCTTTCTTTCTTTCTTTCTTTCTTTCTTTCTTTCTTTCTTTCTTTCTTTCTTTCTTTCTTGTCTGTCTGTCTGTCTGTCTGTCTGTCTGTCTGTCTGTCTGTCTGTCTGTCTGTCTGTCTGTCTGTCTGTCTGTCTGTCATTAAAGATAGTGAACCCTTTGGGAGCAGAGAACTATTTTTTTATTTATTTAGTTGGACCGAGATGTAAGTAGTCCCAGGCACATACCCCTGTAGCCAATTAACCTTGAGAAGTCAACCACAACATGGACAACCAAACTCTGAGCCCGGTGCACACACTGTTCAAAACATAATGGGACTGGCCATAATGGGATAATGCAACGTTGCACATGTGACTTTCTGGTTCCCACATACATAAGTGGTTATTGGCAGAAGGAAGCCAAAACTGACCTGGTCACGAAATGGCTGCCTGTGTCATTGTTTCTGATGGGGTCTTGGACTTAGAGGAGCCAGTATCAGGGAATTGGACCATTTGCTCAGTTCACCACTGATTCTACATGATTCTACATATGATTATACATAATCATAAGCACATAATAATAACAAATAATGACTGCACTTCAGTAGAATATATTAATGCAGTATACATTGCTTATGTACTTGCAGTGTTACAGTTAGTCTGCTATAGTAGAAACATGATGGGAATTTGATCTTTATATAAATATATTTTATACTCAGCTTTTGCATTTATAAATATGAAACCAAACAAAAAGAAGAAAAAAATCTCTTTGTTACTTTGAGGGCATTCTGAATTGCTTATAAGCTTTCTGTTTACATTTCCAGATTATCCATTACTCTGTCATGCCCGTTGGACTTGACCTTGTTTCCTATGGATACGCAGAGATGCAAGATGCAATTGGAGAGCTGTATGTAAATCAGATTGTGCATAAAAATAGTTGCTTCTTGTCATGCCTAGAAATGGAATAAGAACTCGCACTGCATATTATTTAGAGTGGGCACTTTTCAAATTTCTTGAAAATGTCAGTGCGTTCATACCACCCCAATAAGGCACAAGACAAACAAAATTGGGTTTAACCAGGCCAAAATTGGTTAATCAAATACAAAAACTTGCAGCAGTCCTAACAAAAGCAGAACTCCGCCCCCTTGTATGCTGGAGAAAGTTGGACCAAAGGACAAAACGTTCTGGGGTTCATGACCATATTCCTACAGGCCTGCCAGCTCAATGACACTGTGGTCCTCTGCACCAGGACATTTCACCGAAATACATAAAGGGACTTGAGGACGGAGGTGCTGCTGCAAATAAGCCCAACCTCAACACAAGATTGTTGCCATGGCAATATGCTTGTAGTAGCACCTCAGGTTACCCAGCATTCTCAGTTACCCAGAAGGGAGCATAACTGAAATCCCATTGCGTTAGAACTATCATTTCCAACGTAGCCCCCCTCAGACATGTCCAGGCCTAATCCCCTTGGATTTACCTGCCCAAACTGATGCATGTTCAATTGCCAATCAATATGTCAATCTGTCAATCTCAGCCCTTGCACCTTTTCGGGAACAGTGCTGTACCTCCACTCTGCTGTTATAGCTCCAAAGCCTCTAACGTGTCTCTGACAAGGGGTGGTGGTGCAAAAACAAGTGGTCAGGTATGCACTTATAGGTAGGCTTACCATCGTCCCGGAATCGAGCCTGGCTTCGGCCTAGAGAGGGCCCGAGCAGCTCCCAAGGATGCACTGCGGCTGCCCAATGGGCTTCTGGCATCCGGAACTTCCGGTCGACGACGCAACCGAAGCTGGAATCCCCATTGGGCAGCTGCAGTGCATCCTTGGGAGCTGCTCGGGCCCAGTCTAGGCCGAAGCCAGGCTCAATTCCAGGACGATGGTAAGCCTACTTATAGGCAGGGTGCCTAGCCTTCCTCTCAATTGACTCACCAGCTCAACCCTTTCAAGCTGCTTTCATAACCTAATGCAGAAAGTATTCCTCAAGAATTCTTGAGACACTGGCTTGTTTAATGCCAGTTCAGGAAGAAAAACACTGCTTCCACTGTCTCCTGTTGTAGAAATGGTCAGTGATGTAGACTTGAGTCTATTGACTCAGACTCAAGCACTGGCGTCGCTGGAGGTGGGGCGGAAAGCTAAGTTCTGCAGCTTTCCGCCCCACCGTTACTCTCCGGTACGAGGCGCCCCACCCCCTCGTCATAGGAACCCGTCAGCGGAGAGAAAGCAACGCGCAGGAGAGGTCCCTGCGCGTTGCTTTCTCTCCGCTGACGGGCTCCTATGACGAGGGGGTGGGGCGCCTCGTACCGGAGAGTAACGGTGGGGCGGAAAGCTGCAGAACTTAGCTTTCCGCCCCACCTCCAGCAACGCCTCTGGACTCAAGTTGCATCAATGACTTGACTCGGCAATTGTAAAAGACTCGACTCAAGACTTGGAGCCTTTTAGGACAAGTTGAAATTTATTTAGGTTTAAATCCATTTTCCCCATTAAATAGATAGGGACTCGCAACCAAAGACTCGGGACTTGAGGGCAAAGATTTGGGACTTGACTTGAGACTTGAATCCAGAGACTTGGGACTTGATTCAAGACTTTGCAGTCAGAGACTTGATCCATATCCCTGGAAATGTTACCAATCTGTGCATGTAGACATGCTTGCAAGCATCCTAAAGATTGACAGGCTATCTGTATATGAAGCCTCCATCACTGCAGGCACAAGACGGTTTTTAGCAGGGATGTGGATCAAGTCTCTGACTCTGTCTTGAGTCAAGTCCCAAGTCTCTGGGTCCAAGTTTCAAGTCAAGTCCCAAGTCTTTGGTTGCGAGTTTCAAGTCCCTATCTATGGGGAAAATGGGTTTAAACCTGAATAAAATTCAACTTGTCGTAAAAGGCTCCAAGTCTCGAGTTGAGTCTTTGCAGTCTTTTACAATCGCCGAGTCAAGTCCGAGTCAAGTCACTGACACAACTTGAGTCCGACTCAAGTCTGAGTCAATCGACTCAAGTCTACATCACTGGTTTTTAGAGTTGTTTTTCTCAACTAGCAGCCCTGTCCCCTCCTTCACAGAATAACAAACTGCTTTTAAAACTGAGGGGGCTTTGAAGGCCATTTTCAATATGATGCGGGGGGAGCACAAAATATGAATCTCTTGATATACATTCTGGTTAATATATTTGTTGTTTATCTCCTTCTCAAACACATAGTTGGTTATACTACTGATGACTTACAATTTATCTGGCAATCTGGAGATCCTGTTCAATTAGAGAAAATTGCTTTGCCCCAGTTTGACATTAAGAAAGAAGATATCAAATTGGGCAACTGTACCAAATACTACAAAGGGACAGGTACGCACTCTTATTCATTCATTAGTGAATTAGGTTGTGTCTTATGACTCAGTTCAACAATTGGTATGGTGGATGAAGATCCATCCGATTCTGACTTTTTGTTTCAGGATACATATTTGTTCAAATTAATTTTTCAGTGATCAATTATAAATGAGTAACAAAGTAATGGAAAATATGAGCATTCTCTAAAATTAAGTGTCAGAGTAGAGGACAAATTTGGTCTGACTGCTTTGTTCTTGCCATGGTTCCTGCTATCTCATTTCTTCATTATAATTGGAAGTCTCTTGTTATTTCTAGTGGATGATTGAGATGTAGATTTACATTGCAAATTGTTTTATGCTTGTGCTCTTTTGCATATTGTATTTGAGCTTGTCTTCCATTTGCATCATAATTGTGACAAATGACTCTTTCTGAATGTCTGTCCACTAACTGCTGATCCTGAGGAGAAACAATTCATTATAAGAAACTGCTTTAAAGCTATATGGTTATTTAGCACATTCTTCTGGAGCTCTATGAACATAGTTTGAAATTTGGGCATGGTTTCATGCTGCAATCGTAGCTTCTCATTACTCCAACTCTCCTTCTGTCTCCATTAAACAATGATCACTCACAATCAATAGAGATTATTTCCTGTTGTAACTGCCTTTGCTAATAATTTTGTGGTGGTTAGTTGTATTGTGTGTACTGTATATACCCTGGTAGCCCTTAAGACCATTAATAATATACTCAATGGCTGGGCCGGCCCATCCTTGAAGCTAACTGAGGCAGTTGCTTCAGGCAGCAGACTGGTGGGAAGTGGCCATTTCTGTCCATCCAGCATCCCCACTGCTTCTCTTTATCCTGCTCCCTGGATTAGAAAAAGGAAGAGAGGGATAGAACTGAAGGAAGTGTGAAGGACGGGAGAGTGATGTATTACAGTGGCCACCTCTGTCCACTCACCTCCACTGCTCCTTCTTCATCTCACACCCCTTGGATTGGAAAAGGAAGAGGGGGCCAGAGTGGAAGAGGAAGATGCTCTAGCTCAGGCGCTCCCAATCTGTGGTCCGTGTACCCCTTGGGGTACACGGACCGATGCCTGGGGGTACGCAAGAGTTTGTCTGTTATCAGCTGCTGCAATCAGCAGCTAACTCACCACCAAGGGAAAAAATAAAAGGAGGGCTGGAGCCTTCCCTACTGGGCTGCAGAGCCCCCCTGGCTTTTTTTGACCCCCTGTGACCCCCCCACGACACTTACTTTTAACTTTGTGCACCCCCCATGCTGAAATCACGGAAATTGCTGCTTCAGAGTGTGCTGCTGCAACGTTTCCTGGTTCTTCTGTGTTTCCCACACAACACGTGATCCAAACTGCCCAATAGCAACCGCTTTAGCTCTCTCTGTGACTCTGAAGAGAAGGGTGTAGAGAAAAGTATGTAGAGGATTACAGCCCTTGTTATAACACTAGCCCTGTTCAGACATACCTGTAACCATTCACTGCTACAGTACCAATGAGATTGTGCCAGCAAACCACACCCCACTGTGCTTGAAACTCTGCCTCTGCAATGAAAAGCATTTATCTGAAGAACCAAGTCTTTATTTATTTATTTATTTATTTATTTAAAGAATGTCTACCCTGCCTTTCTCCCACAGTCAGGGCACTCAAGGCAGCTTACAATGCAATAAAAAACAATACAAATATAAATTTTAAATCTTTAAAAACATTAAAACAGTCATGATCCAGCAGGGCTCATCTTATGTTCTTATCTTATGTACGTTTCAATCCATTTTTTCTTTTTCTTTTCTTTTTTAATTGAACATTAATTGTGAAGGTCCCACATTTAACTGCTTGCCTGAATTAGACTGTAATTTCTGGAAAACTGGGATGTGTTGCATACATTGGCAGTTGTAACCTTAGAGATTAATTCTTTCCCCAGTTATGATCTTCTTTTTATCAGACTTGGAATCGGAGACTATCTCAGCAAGAAGAAGTTTGAGAATAACATTGTGCATTCTGTTGGGCTTTGTTCTCTTTTTCTAGTTTATGAGAGAGAATTATTATTATAATGAAAGTGCCAGCTGGCCCCTCTTGATGTAAAATTTACATTGTACATGTTGGTAGCTAGGAATGTTATGCTTACTGTTTGAAAGATATTATAAGGCTTTTAGTCAGAGCAGGACTGAATTTCTGACCTAACACAAACAGCTGAACACATAAAAATCATATATAGTATGGAAAATGAAATAGGAATTTAACAATCTGTGGAATCCATTTATAAACGGCACTCAAGATCATAAAAGATCACTCCAGAACATAAAAGAGGAGAAGATCAAGTAACAAGAATGTGATTATCCTCACTATGTGAATTATTTTTTTTAAAAAAATCCTCATGTTTTATTTATACTCAAGCAGGTGGCCCAAGACCTCCCAGAGCCTGAGGTGTGTGCCCCCAAATGCTACCCCCTTACCTGCTGGGGAGTTGACTGCAACCTCTGCCCCTCCTCCTGCCCCTTGGATTTTAAAAGTAAGGGGGGGTGTAGAGCGGAAGAGAAAAGTGTGGAGAAGAGAGTGATGGTCTCTCTAGAACCTTCTCTTATTCCTTTTTGAATGTAGGGAGTGGGAAGAGGAGGAGTAGACTGTGCTAAATGAGTAGATGTGCTAAATGAGCTATGTGCAGATGTTGACACTAGGACATATACATTGCTGTACAATATACAGTATATCTACATAAGCGCCCATACTCTCATTTTTTTTAAATAAGTGCATCTTCTCTAAGGCTCTCTCATCCAAAGGAAACCAACCCAGGTAGCATTGCCCCTGGAACTTTTGACGGTTTTCGAAACTGGGGACTGTGCAGTAATATACATACCGGTAATGAGATCCAGCAAGGGGTCATCGACATGTGTAAACAGCTTTGCCCAGAACTGCTACCATAGGTGAAAAGTGATACTGTTAAGAAACACAAATCCATCTTATGTTGCTATTGTGACTGAGTAGACGTGTATGATTACGGTTACGGGTATTATATTTTTAAAGGAGAGAGGTTATTTTGAAGACAGCCAGGTAGTTAACTTATGGAAATAGCTGTCGCTAAGGATATTCCTGAGAGCTGGTGTTGTGTGGTGGCTAAGACCATTGGCAGCGCATGAGTCCCACCCAATTTGCCCACCCCTGTGCTTGCTCAGATGCATGCCCTCTCCAGTGGATGAGGGAGAGGGCAGGCTAGCGGGCCAGCAAGCAAGTAGGTGGTGGGGGCAGTGAGCTGCCCTGTGGATAGGGAGGGGGAAGAAAGGTGCACCCACCCCACATCCTTGTACTGACCTGAGCTTGGCGTGCAGCCTCCCTCCCCCATGTGGCTTCTGTTTGAGACGTTTGACCTTTCAAACAGAAGCAGGCGAAAGAGAGAGGCTGTGCACTTTGCTCTGGTAAGTAGATGGGTGAGTTGGAGCTGCCTGTGACTGGGGGGGGGGGAGAGATGGTTCACTCTCCCTACTTACCAGAGCTCCATGTGCCCCCTTGCTCCATTTTCCATGCAGCTTCTGTTTGAAATGAACAGGAGCAGTGCAAACCCATTCATTTCACAAGTGGCATGGAGGAGAGAGGCTGCATGCTTCACTCCAGTAAGTAAAGGGAAGGGAAGGACCTGGGCTCCGGATTGCTTCTCCCCACCTACTTGGTGCTTCATAAGCACTGTGAGGGTGGGAAGAAATGATGACCCTCCCTGATCGTGTCAGAACTGCCCATAAATTGCCCCTTCTGCCACCATACCTGCATCGGCAGAGTGTCCAGCCAGTTCTGGCAAGTGCACAGAGCCTCTGGCTGTTTCCACTGGAGGCTCCGTACCCCATGATAGCGGTGTGATGTCTGCGCCACCCACTGCAAGGTGACTTATAGCAGTGGATCTAGCAATCCAGTGGCCCATAGGATTGGGCTGTTATTTTTATTGCATGAAAAATGATACATGCATATTTTAATAATGGTAATAGTTATTCCTTGCCTGTTTCTTTAACATATTCCCCCAATGCCATGTACAATTTGTATGATGTAGAGTGACAATCAAGCCCTGCAATTATATCTGTGTTTTCACACTGCTGCTGTTTGGCTCTTTAACGGAGAACCCATGAGTCATTCAGTCAGAAGAGGTTACTAATTTTCTTGGGTTTGTGAAAATGCCAACTGCTTTTCAAATACTTTAACCGTTTTTAGAAATATGCTCTTCCTTTTCAGCTATGAGTTTATTTTTTGCCCCTTCATTGGCTTCTTCAGATCAGAAGCTTTCGGAAACAAATCTCCTTTTAGCAGTGACAGGACATAACTCTGGATTTAACAAAAAAGATGGATTTGTGATCTAAAAGGTTAGGCAGATATGCTAATCTTCCTTTCATTTTGTCGTGTCGACTCACAGTGAAGCCTGAAGCAGGCATTGTGCAATGGGCAGCTTTTCCCTGTTCACTCTTCTTTAGAAACAGATTTGAAATCTAATTGCGGAAGGCTTCCTGTGAAACCAAATTGAGAGCAAGTTGCTTGGTGCTATTAAAAAAAATGTGTTTCTGTTTTAGACTAGGGCCTAAATATGTTTTATTTCTTCAAAGGTTATTACACATGTGTGGAAGTGGTCTTCACTTTAAGAAGACAAGTTGGCTTTTACATGATGGGTGTTTATGCTCCTACACTGCTTATTGTTGTTCTCTCGTGGCTGTCGTTTTGGATCAATCCTGATGCAAGTGCTGCAAGAGTGCCACTGGGTATGCTCTGTTTCCGCCTACCATCCGAACCACTGAAATCTTGCCACGTTTCCATTCATGGTTGCTTCAGTCGCAAGAGATTGCACTGGACACTGAAAGCAACTACACTGTCATTGCATGCTTTTCACTGTCATCCAAATCTTCTCTTTTTCAGTCCCATACATGTCTCCACTTTTTAAAAGACAAGATCTGTAGCCCATAAGCAGGTTGTTGGTGCATCTGCCTACTCAGTCACCAGTGGGTGCAACTGTGAGTAGAAATTTGGAAGGGATATTAGTTTGGGAGTGGGGATGGAACAATGGTTCCTTGATATCGAAAGCATTCGCTGTGTACATGCATTTGGCTTCTCTACAGCTTGGCAATATTGGGGGCAGTGGTGAAATGCTGTGACATCAATCTTCAGAGTTGAGCTGAGTGTGGGACTCCAGCAGAACATATCAAGACCAGCCCCAAAGACTCTTCTTCCCATTTCTTTCCATTCATCGTAAATAATTTGCACTGTGGAACTTTAAGAGGGAGGAGCATCCAGTGGTATCCCCACTCGGTTTTTAAGTCCAGCAATGGAGCTGCCAGTAAAATGTGAGAAGGGACAGGCTACCAAGGTGGAGAGGTGTACAGTCCAGCTACTGCTGAGACAGGTCCCAGCATTTCCTCACTGTACCCTATGGGGTCCCAGAGTAAGTAAGGGGTGGTATTTGTTTTGGTTCTTTCAGTATGAGAACCAGGTTTGGTCCTGTTCTTCTGTTGCTCCATGGTTGCAGCCTTGGGGAGCCACAAGTGGTCACTCTCCCTAACCTATTGTTCATCTTACTGAGAGGTACTGACCTCATACGCCCCTCTCCCAAATTCCAAGGGCATTGCCTGAAGGGCATTGCCTGCTTTGCTAAAGCAGGTCTAACTCTGTTCAGTGCCTGGGTGGATGACTGCCTGGGAACCTCATATATTGTTAAGAATATTTATGTACCGCTTTTCAGCAAAAAAAAAAAAGCTCAAAAAGCAGTTTACTGTGGAATCAAATACATAAATGGTCCCCTGTCCCAAAAGGGCTCACAATCTAAAAAGATGCAGAAGAAACACCAGCAAGCAGCAAAAGACACTGTGCTGGAATGAAGGACAGTTACTACCCCCCTGCTAAATATAAGATGATCACCACCTGAAAAAGTGCCTCTTTGCCCAGTTAGCAGGGTTAGCCTTGAGTTCCATTATGGAAGAAAGGTGGACTATAAATGTAAGAAATTAAATAAGTCCATAAATAAAATTCCAGAATGCTCAGAAGGACATATTGCTCTTCCATCATGGGGCCATGATGATTTCAGAGCAAAGGGTATACTTGATGAAAGAATCTCCCCCTTTTTCAGTCAGATTTTGTATTTCCTTTGAAATATTGTAAGATCTGATTCCTTTCCATCATTCTGAGATTGAACTTTTCACCCTATTCAAGACAAATGGAAACAAGCAGCAGGTCGCGGTGACCTTAGCTGCCCCGGTGAACAAAGCGATGAAAGCCATGCTGCACTCTTTTCAATCCATGGGTTTGAGATTTTAAAGTTACTTTTCAAACTTGAATGCCAATGAACTGCAAGATATCCCCAAACTACAGAATATCGCTGTACAAAGATGAATATCCTTGATACTTTGTTGTCAAAGATAGACAAGATTAAACGCAATACACATTTTGATAAAGGTAGCAAAATATAGCTCTCCTGTTCACAGTGGTGGTAGACTTTTCAGAATGCTTTGTGATGTGTAAGTTAGTCACATGTGGACAACCAACATGATTGCTACATTCCCTGCAGGAAAATCAGGAGGAGAGATAGCCACACCTGTCTGCCACACAGTTGCTGTATTACTCCATGTTTTTGTGACACCTAAAGCACCATTTGATTGATGCCTTGAAAATTCATGGTAAGAATTGGTGCAGATCAGCAAAAGGACACAGTGTGCCATAATATATAGATAATGAGCTAAAACAAAACAGCCGGTTTCACCAATGATCTTGTTCAAATCAATCCACAGTATCTTGAATAAGTGGATTATTTGAACGGCCCCAGCTAATTTCTGTTGTGAGGATGGGCCTTACAAAGGTAAGGAAGCTCAGTGGTAGTGCACATGCTTCTTATGAAGAAGGTCCCAAGTTCAAATCACTGGCACCTACAGATAGGGAAAGACCCCAGCCTGAAACCCTGGAACGCTGCTACTAGTCAGTATAGACAACATTGAGCTGGAGATCGACCAGTGGTCTGACTTGGTATGAGTCAGATTCCAAGGTAACATGTATCTACAACATGCATGTGTGTACTGCAAACATTACTATCCTGTATATGGACTGTGTGGTTTTGGGGAATGTCACATATGCTGTGTAGCAATGACATATGCGTGCACCCACATCATGCGTAACCCTAGTCCTAACCCTATCCTTGTGAGTTTCGGTAGAAATCAATGCATATCTACTCAAAGTAAGCCCCACTGAGTTCAAGAGAACTTACACCCAGTAAGTGTGTATAGATTGCAGTGCATATATATTTCGGTTTTGCCTTTCAATCTAAACATCCTCAATCAACTAATATAATACAATAATATTTAAAATGCACACATGCGCACAGAACCAGTATAGTCATGGCAAGCATGATGTGTGGGGAGTCAGCACACCTAGCTCATTGCATCATGGCAACTGGATAATAATAATGACTGGACATACAGTAGTACCAAGGCCTCTCTAGGCCAGCATCCTGTTTCTCATAGTGGCCAGATGTAAGCCCACAGGCAGGTGTTGAGGCACACCCCTCTCCTGAGACTGACATTGTCTCTTTGGCAAGCTGTCTCTCTGTCAGTGGTCATACTTCTCTATGCACAGAAGTCTAACTTTACAGAGATTCAGCTTTCATGCTGTTATTAAGTGATACAGACTCTTCTACCATTTAAAAATGCCCTAAAGCAGTGGTTTGCACCCTTTTCGGCATGTACCACCTCTGGGGCCACCATCACACCGTGTACCACCAGAAGTAAATGGTGATGATGTCATCACCACTTCTGGGGTTTTGGCCACAATGGAGCCCTGAAAACAACAGTAAGGAAGTCAGGATGGACGGGAGGACATTTCCCAGCATGGGAAACCCATGCGCTCAAGCTCTGCCTGCCACCCAGGACTGCTTATTGTTGTTTCAGGGCTCTGGCACCGGCACGGCTGCAATGGATGCTGCCATCTTGCTGCCCGAGTGCCAGCATACCACCAATGGCAGTACGCGTACCACTAGTGATACACGTACCACAAGTTGGGAAACTCTGTCCTAGAGAAACCAGGGACAGAGAGGAAAACTATGAGCACAGAGCCAGGCTACATGGTCAGTGAAAGTGTGCAGCACTGCCCTTTTGGGATTAGGAGGTCTTAAAGTATTCTGAAGTGATAACCTTAGATAGAATTGCTTTTGTTTTTTTCCCCATTGATTATGAAATTCAGTGTGTGCAAACATGCTGCAGTGGCGTTGAAGCTGCAGTGGCGTTGCTGCAGCGGGTGCTGCACCGTAAGTTGTGCAAGGCGCTGCACCGCACCTTGCAAACCAGTGTAACATCCCCTCAGTCACCCCAGAGCCATTCCAGCAACGAAGGCAATGGGGGCAAATGGCTTTGGGGGTGAGTGGGAGGGACCGTGTTACACCAGTTCGCAAGGCGCACTCAGCACCTTACACCACTTACAGTGCCGCACCCCCTCCAGCAACGCCACTGTGAAGCTGAGTCAGCCCATTGGTTCATGTAGCTCAGTATTGCCTGCGCCAACTGGGAGTGGCTCTCTAAGGTTTCAGATGGGTCTTTTTCAGTTCTATCTGGAGATGCCAGGGATTAAATCTGGGACCCCTTGCATTCAAAGCAGCTCCATCACTGAGCTGCAGCCTCACTCCTGAAGCATATTTATTTTATATCAAGCAAATATTTAAAAATCAAGCTATCACAACATTATGTATTTCAAGTTGCTAGTAATAAAAAAATCATTGTCAGATATAATTGATGTGTACTCAGAATAGTTATGTACCATTGTATGTAACTGATTCCATAATTCATCATGTACATCCATATTCATCTCCTGCAAGACATATGTGGTAAATCAGCAAGTTATGTTCCCTTTTAGGAAATACCAGCATTTAGAATTCTGCAGCATAAATGTCTGAGGGGTGGCAGAGAGGGCGAGGGTTAGCAGTGCAGGGAAGCTTCTATTACTTAGGACATTGTTGGATTTTTTCCCTCCCTTAGGTATCTTTTCAGTGCTCAGCTTGGCATCTGAATGTACTACCCTTGCTGCAGAACTCCCCAAAGTGTCTTATGTGAAGGCCTTGGATGTATGGCTGATTGCATGCCTTCTCTTTGGATTTGCTTCACTGGTTGAGTACGCCGTGGTTCAAGTCATGCTGAACAATCCAAAGAGAATTGAAGCTGAAAAGGCAAAGATTGCTAAGGCAGAGCAAGCGGAAGGGAAAGGTGGAAATGCAGCCAAAAAGAATACTGTGAATGGCACAGGCACCCCTGTGCACATCAGCACTTTACAGGTAAGTGCCTTTGTGTCGTTACGCTTGCAAAGGTCACTCTGTTTTCAGTCACTTAACACTGTGAGGAGAGGAAGCAGTGTTAGGTCAGTGCTGGATCTGGGGTTTTACGTAACCAGTATGTTTCGTTTGATCGTGATGCTCCAGGTGAGCATTTTGGAAACAATCATGTGCAAGGTAGGATGACTGCTCCAGTGTTTGCTGAAAGCCCCTTACATGCAGGCAAAGATGAGGGGTAGGGATGAGGAGAGGAGAATGTGCATGCCCCCTGTATCAAATCTTATACTGCAGTAGTAGGGATTTCAGGAAGCTTCCCATCTGTAGTAGGGTGCTGCCTTCACAATAGTGGTACAAGCCACTGTTGGAGTGAGTTTGGCAAGATCAGGGTGAGTCTTCTGGGTTTATCACATCTATGTGAATGTAATGTAAAATCCCAGGTTCCGGGAGATCTTCTCTTTCTTTTTGTGATAACACAAAACCTTCTCATCTCTGGCGTCAGGTTCTTGCTGACATGCACACCTGACCTTTGAATTTCTCCTGTGCCTTTGCAACTTTGAATCTCCAGACTCCATTTTTAAACTCTCTTCCAGTTTAAAAAGCAGTTTATCAGTTCAGAGGAAGGTGTTGCTTCAGTTCTCATTCAGCTCTGACCATGAAAACCAATTTACTCTTCCCTGTGGCAGAGCAGGGGGAGAAGCAAAATAAAGAGGGAAAGAGACCCCCTTTTTCCCCGTGCCTCACATCTGGAGAATATTCAGCAACAACTGCACAGAGTGGCCCTTCTTTTCTTAACATCTGCTTCCAAGTTAGCCATTGGAGAAGCCGCTTTTAATTTAATGTGCATTATTATTATTGTTGTTGTTGTTGTTGAAAAGAGGAAATAAAATAAATAGTGTGAGGAATGATTATTCCTCTGACGGTGGCCAACAACTCTTCTTTGTTACATCAAAAATCTCTGTATGCCAGGTGCAAGGGAGTGACAGCAGGAAACAGGTATCTTGTTGTCTGTGTGCTCCCTGAGGTACCTGGTGGGGCTACTGTGAGATACAGGAAGCTGGACTAGATGGGCCCTTGGCCTGACCCAGAAAGGCTCTTATGTTAACTTCTCTTTCATGTTACTTCTCCTAACAGAGTAGAGCAGTGTTTCTCACACTGGTGGGTCATGACCCAGGAGAACTGGAAGCTGCCACCAGCCCCTTAAGGGGCGTGACATTGGCGGTGACAGTGGCGGCGTTCTCGGGATCGCGATGCACCTGAGATTGCGCCACCACCGGGTGAAAAAGGGTTATTTTTAACTTACTGAGGGTTGTGCCAGCCCTCCAGAGGGTCCGGGGAGGCCCGCAGCCCCCTCTGCAGGCCTCCCTGTGCTTCAGATCGGCTCTCCAAGGCAATTGTGACCCACATCTGGTTTCCGTCGGATTCCGTGATTCCAAGTGGGTTGGAATCACCGTGGAGAGCCGATCTGAAGCATGGGAGGTCCACAGAGGGGCCTCCACCCTCCAGAGGGCCGGCTCAATCCTCAGTAAGTTAAAAAATATCCCTTTTCCCCCTGGTGGTAGTGGAGCGCCCCAGGAGCACCGCCACGATCCCAGGAGCACTGCCGCAGTCACCCCACCCCCTCACAGACTCACGGTTCTCCCTGACTCATGGGGAGAACTTTAAGAACCATTGGAGTAGAGGAACAATTCAGGGCACTGGAAGGGAAAGAAAGGTTCACTTATGATGCCTGAGCTGAAGAGTGATGACTAATGGGATATATATGAAATTTGAGAGAACATGATTATGTAGTCTCATAAGAGAACATATTGTGCCATTTACGGTATATGCATAGAAGGAATTGTATAGCTATTGTTAAGCATTAAAAAAATCATGCAAAGCTAGAGGAATTATCTGAAGAAAGTGTAATTATAGAAAGTTGCCAGTGCTTACTTCCAGCTGATACTCATGGAAAATGTATAGCTACAGCTCTCTTTCCTAGCCAGACACAGCAGTGTATGTTCTCCTGTCCTAGGTTCTCCAAAGAAACAAATTACCATCTTGCACCCTCTAGTGACCCCTTGTGGTCACAAATTCCTTTGGCCCTGTTTTTTCTGCATGTACAGTACAGAAGAGCACACACAGATAGGCCATGTTTCTGACTGCAGCAGAGAGGCAGACCTTTAGTAGCTTAATTTGATTTGAGAATTTGCCAGTAGCTTGCTACTGTGGCAAGCAGTGAACACACTCCTTAGTTGAAAACATATAATTCTTGCTGCCTCTTCTTCTCAGCCTAACAGTCTAATTTTTCTGATTTGTTTGTTAATCCCCAAGTGGAACATTATGATAGTGTTAATGTTATATGAATGAGTGCCACTTCTCACTCCTCTCTTAAAGACACAGGTGCATTCTTACTGTTACAACCAGAAGTGAAAAAGGAATGTGAGAATTACCCGGACCCAGAGTCTACCCATTTATTGCAAGACACTGGATGTGGCTTATTAATAGACATTGAACAGATTGGGGGGGGGGGGTGTTGCTATTCACTCATTTGGACATTGCTTGGTAAGGAGCAGGCCAGCACTCTGTTCTGCATCACATATGTAAACTAATATGTGATTCCTCATCCGCCGTCTGCCTCTATAGGGGGGAGGAGCTGTGTACTGTGTTGTAAAGTGCATGTGAGCCGTGCTGGAGATGGAAAGGCAGGAGATGGAAAGGCAGGATACAAATGTCCACATGGACAAAAATAAATACATGTGGCATGGGGGTTCTGCACATACAGCTATATGCATGTAGTAGGACAAATTCCCTGTCCTTTTTGGAACGATATATTTTTACAGCTTCAGAACCAAATGAATCCATCCATTGCTTAAACTCTGAGGAGACTGGCTGCCATTTTGTCAAATCAATAGTATAGCACTGCAGTCCTATACACCTTTTCCTGGGAGTAAGGCCCATTAAAACAGTGGGACTTACTGATGAGTAGACCTGCCTAGGCTTGCTCTGTAAATGATATCTGAATGGAGTCTGAACTTGAACTTCTCTGCCTAAAAGAAAATGCTACCAAAATGGTAAACTCTTGCTTAAGACTTGTCGTGATCTTCGGTGGTCAATGCTTTTCTGGATTTCCTTTTTCAGAACCAGGCCACAACAAAATAAACTGAGTTGCCCATCAGCAGGCAACTCTACTAGTGAAAACACTTTGGCTACAGGGTCATAAGAAAGACCGTAAGAAAACAGCTCTGTTAAATAAGTCCAAAGGTCTGTCTAGCCAGCCTGCTTCTCAACCACTGATTGACCTATCCTATGTTAATATGTCTAATCCCCTTTAATCTAAGTGGAACTGAGCTATTCCTTGGTCCAGGCTAGTACAGTATTTGGAATGCCCTGGGTTGGTCACAAGCTAGCAGCAGTCTATTCCAGGACTTATATTATTGGGCTAAAGAGTCGGGGAGGATTCAAGCAGGAATGGATGGCAGTCTGTTTGTGGCCAGCTGCAGGGAAAGAACCTCAGCAATAAACTCTGCATTTTGTTGAGACCATTCTGTGTACCATCTCATTTTCAAGAGTTCTTGGCATTCCACTACAATGGTTATCAGCACATCTTGTGGCATTGCATTCCATGAATTAATTACATGTTGTGTGAAGAAGAACTGTCTGTCCTGAACGGACTGCCAACCCATTTCATTGGGTGATCCTCAAGTTCAAGTGTTATGGGAAAGAGGTGGGCGTTCCTCTTGTGTTTTTCTTTGGCAGACAGCACAGCCATGAAACAACCCAGACTTCAGAAGAAACAAAACAATAATTGACAGGGCGAGTGCCTCCCCAAAGACTACACCTGGATGAGCAGCCCAAGTTCTGGGTTCACCAAACCCAGACAGAGAAGCTCCATGTTCTGCTAGACCCCATGGTGAAGTCTAGGGAAATAGTGGCAGGCAAGTCGCCTTAAACCCAGCCCAGAAGCAAGGGAGAGCATGCTTGGAGGTTTACCTTTCAATGAGGGCTGGCCCCTCCTGAGACGGCATCCCAATTGCTGCCCCCCTTAATCCATAATGTGCCAACCTCTGGTCCTCCCACTCTCCAATGTTTTGACTCAGCGTTCTCTTCCACATTTCCTCTTCTTCTCTGTCCCTTTTCTTTTTCCAGTCCAGGGAGTGGAAGGAGAAGGAGGAGCAGTGGAGGCAAGTTGGCAGACAGAGATGGGTGCCCCCCACCAAACTGCTGCCTGAGGCAAACACTTCAGTTGGCCTCAAGGATAGGCTGGCCCTGTTCAAATGTTTCAAGAACTAGTGCAACATAGTAGTTAAGAATGTGAGCTGTGATCCTAGATTTGTGGCTCAAAGCTCACCTCACCCAGGAATAAACCTAGGAAGCCACTATTCCAGCAGCCTCAGCACCCTTGTCCTAATCCATAATATGGGGACGATGATAATGACTACCTTAGAGGGCAGTATTACTGCAGTATTGCAGGCAGTGGGCTTTGGACACTCCAAAAGCACTATATATATTAGGTAGGGTGATTTGTCTGTAATTATTTAGGTCCATTTTTTTCCTGTTTTGTCTGTCTGTTTGCTTATGCCAATAAAGGTTTATGTATGTCCTATATAAATTATAGGGATGATTATTACCCTCAGGAGTAGGTAATCTCAGATCACCTCATGAAATGATTGAGGCAGGAACCCTCAATGGATAGTTCTTCCCCCATGCTACTGCAAAACTTTTCTATCTTCTTGCCTACCTTACCAAATAACATTTTGCTAAATAGCATTTTGACACTGTATTCCATGTGTGAATACTTCCAAAACCACATGTGAGTGCTTTAAAAATGATGGCACTTTTTATTTATTCACTCTTTCTTTGCATGCATGCGTGCATGTAATATAAACTGCTTTCTCCTGTTCTTTTAGAAATCATCGCGGCAAACAAACCAATTAAAATAGATGCCTAAAAACAAGGTGTTTTTGTATTTGCCAGTGTATTGACAAAAGCATGATGTTCCTGCTATACAGTGCAAAACCCATATGAGAAACCCATGTCATAAGTCTTGTTTAGAAGTCATTCCTCCCATTTTACTACATGTGCACGAGGGGGTGTGAACTAGCCGTGCCCCCACCGCTGATGCAGCCACTGGCCATGCATTCAGCATTGTCTGCAGAAGGCAGCATTGAATGCAGGCAGAGTTTGTCCATGCAATTTGAACTTTCCCCATGTTCAATGCTGCCCTTTGCAGACAGGTTTAATTTGGTCAGTGAGCAGTAACTTCTCAGTAGGGACTATAGAGTGTGACAAAGCAAACCGTTAGCAGCTTCCTGCAGCTCCACCAAGCTTGGCCATCCGAAGCTCTCTCCTGCTGTTAGATGATTCTGCCCTCACTTCCTTGCTGCCCATTATGTCCAGAGTGCCTCTCTAACATACCCTTTCATTTCCTTCAGATCCTTCCTCATAAACCACATTTTCCACGAAGCCTGTGACCCAATCTCTTCGTTCCCATACCCCACTGTAACAAAGCATAAATACATGTTACTGAAATAAATACATATTTGCTCCCTGTTTGCCTTCCTCTGTTGCCTCCCCTTCCACTGTTGTCATCCAAGTATCAATTTTTTGCTGTAACCTCCTTGGGGCAGGGCCTTGTCCTTTCATACTTTCTAAAGTGCCATGCCTATTTAATGGCAACAGTAAATGTATACATGAACAGTAATAGCAATCCTAACATTTACACCCTCCACCCGATGCAGCGGGGCCAGGGGGCAAAATGTTTGATTTCCTTACCCCTGAGTAAGCCTCATGGCCTCCAATGGGTCTCCTTGGACCTACGCTAGCAATTTTGCTAGCGTAAATCCAAGGAGAGAAAAGTGGTAGGGAGGCTGCAGGGAAGGGAGATAGGATCCGCCACAGGCCTTCCGCGATGGATCCTCCCCTTCCCGCGGCCTTCCCCTCCCTGTTCTGCCCCCTCCCTGCCCCTGTTCCACCCTTCTCCCACCTTCTTGCTGGCTTAGCTTTCCTGGTGCGCATCCAGACGTCTTCCGGCGTGGCTGGGAAGACGTAGGTCTTCCTGCCGGCATCCCGGCAGTGCGCTATTGGGGAGGCTTGTGTGACTGGTGCTGACTGCATTGAGCAGCGCACTTAGGATTGGGCCATCAATGCAGTTTCTCCCTGCAACCCTGTTATCTCACTGTTCCAAAGCCCCCAAGCCAAACGGTCACCTCTGTTGCTGTAAGGAAGCAAGGGATGTTGGAGGATGATCTGTATAAAACCTTCTGTGCCTTATATATTTATGATAACCAGTACCTTGAATTGTGCATGGAAACAGATAGATAACTAGTGCAACCAGAAGATAATCTGTGTTGTGTGCTCCCTCATGGTCCATGAGGACCAGCTGCCCCATTTTGCCCAAGCAGAAGTTCCTGAATGATCATCAGGCCCATCCCTTCTACAGTACAGTAGTCAACCTGTGAGTTTGCTAAAACAAGGATGACAGATGCAAGTTTCATGTCTTCCAGTTGTGGAAACATCTGGCCTATTAGATCTAATTGATTGGCTATCCCTGTCATGTGGACTTCTAGGAGTAAAGCTCCTAAATGTATTGCTAAGACCTGAATGTGGCAATTTCCCCATTTTTGCCACACAGCAACCTCCTCCATCTATGATATTCTTGTTTGGAATTTTGCGGTAACTGTTGCCACACTACAGTGAAAGGCTTAAAAAAAGCACAACATTTGCTCAAGAAAAACAAGAGTAATTTTGGCAAGATGAATCGTTAAACAACAGCAAGCTACTTATCCCTGTTGCGTGACTTCAGTTAGATTACATTGTTAGCTTTGGCAAATCCCCCAGGATCTGAAGTCACATTTTCATCATGCCCATTAACAAACATTGCCCCATACGGCAGTCACCCATACGTCAACTATGCTGATGACGGAACCAAGCATTTGCTAAAAGGATAATGACTTTGACAGATGATGAATAAATGTCTAAAGGAGATGAAAAGCCATCTCTAGACAGTCAATCTTAAAAAGAAAAATATGCCATTTTTTAAAAAAGTATCTTTTGAGGACTTTTCTGAGAAATTTCTAAGCTCTTGCTTCAGAGCGCTTCTGCTCATTGGCATGGATTTAAATTTCTGGCTGTTAGTGTCCAGTCATCTGATTTGTGTATGTGTCTGCGTTTTCTCTTCATCTGTGCAATCTGTGTTCTTGGAAGTTTGGAGCAGACCCATCAGATGCATCTCCTCCCCCCAACCTGTCTGAAACTGTTCAGATTGTTGAACATAATTTGCAGTCAAGCAGGCTGAGGATGAAGTTTTGGATTTATGGCACAATCCTGTGTAAGGGCCATTGCAGCCCATGCCAGTGCGGCCCAGGGTCACCTTGGGGTCCCCTCCCCTGGTGTAAGTGGTGCAGGTCACAATGGGCCTCCTCAGATGCGCTCTAGCTGTTTAGCTGGAGTACAACTGGGGAGGCCGTGTAAGGCCGACCCAGGCTGCGACAGGGTATAGGATATCAGCGCAATTCAGCACCGCTATCCCCGTCCCTTCCAGTCTGGGCTGGCCAATTGACCCCTCCCTCCCCAACCCTGCCCACCCTCCCCCCGCCCTTGCACCAACCGACGCAGCACTTGCCTGTGGTGGCCGATGCAGAGTTGGTCTGGCAGCTGAGTGAGCGGCAACTTTCCAGGAGGAGGATACTTATTCCATGGGGAAAGCCAACATGACCAGCATACATGTGGTTGGATAATTACTAGTTGCTTTATATGTGTAAACATCTCCCTCTTTCCAATTGACTTTCTTCACCCTTTGTTCAACCCAAATGAAGAGTGTTCAATCTATCTTCCTCTCACTGACCTGCTACCCTTCATAGTCCCATCTTGTCCTTCTTGCCGACTATCTCAAGACTTCAGCTTTTCTTGAAATATGATGAGTTTCCCTACTTCTGGGCAGGCTGTACTGTCAGAGTGGTCCTCAAGCCATTAGTCACCCAATCTCCCATAGATGAGGCCTGTGCTACCCAGCTATGATAGAACTGATGCATGGTGACTGTGTCCATCTTACTGTGAGGTAGCCTCACTATTATACAGTATAATTGTCTAATTATCCGTAAGTATTTTGGTTAAGCAACAATCCCTACAAAGGTAATGGTGGTGAATTTGTTTGAGCAATTGGCCATATAATTGGTTTGCATGTTATCCGTGAATGTCTTGTGCTTGGTACTTAAACTGCGAGTAACTCATAACTTCTGAAATTTGCTGTTTCATAGGTTGGGGAGACCCGATGCAAAAAGGTTTGCACTTCGAAATCTGACCTGAGATCCAATGATTTCAGCATAGTTGGAAGCTTGCCAAGAGATTTTGAACTGTCAAACTATGACTGTTATGGAAAGCCTATTGAAGTCAACAATGGGCTTGGGAAATCTCAGGCAAAGAACAATAAGAAGCCTCCTCCTCCCAAGCCTGTCATCCCATCAGCCGCAAAGCGGATTGATCTTTATGCAAGGGCACTGTTTCCATTTTGCTTCCTGTTCTTCAATGTCATATACTGGTCCGTATATTTATGATAAATGTTTATTTTTTTAAAACAACAACAACAACAATGTGTGCAATATATGCCATTTCATTACATCATGAAGGCCAGTCTGCAACAATTATTTGCATTCGCAAAACAAAATATTGCATATTAGATGCCATGCGATTGTAATGGAAAAAGAGTGGCATCGTGGATTTGAATGAAAGCATGACACTGCAATGTCTGTGCTCGAACCAACTGTTGTATATAAATGTACAGCGTACATCCTGCTTTAGGAATATATGAAGGATAACGCATACTACATTATTGATGCTGGACAACACTCCCTATGAACATAACCAAGAGTCAAAGTGTTTCTGATAATGAAACTGATGTGCACGCTGAGTATCAGTAAGATCAATATTCTAGTGTATGTAGTATTTAAAAGTTCTCCTTATGACTTTCAGAGTCAAGACCCATCTTGTTCTTGTATAAATTTAGCTGGCACTGTGGAAGAGCAAGCTGATGTTGTAATTCAAATTATTTAGACTTTGTAAGTGGGCAAAGTATATATTAAGCTGATCTTGTCTATGTGAAAAATAAAGATCAGAGTATTACTAGTTTTGCAAAATGGGATCATTTATTAAAAATGGCACTGCTTGTTTCCACGTGAAATGTGGACAAAATGTGCCACATGTTGGACTGAATTCTGACTCAGCTTCACAGGCTATGTATAATGTTTGGGCTTTGAAGAAGTATGGGACTGAAGATGTCTATCCTATCACCCAGGCCGCTGTCCAAATCCCTTAAAATACCCTCTGAAACAGAGTACAATCTATAAACTCCAAGTACACGGTGCAATTTTTGTGGTCTTGTTTAGTGACTCAGACATGTGATCAGTAATACAAGAGCCCCGTCTTTCCCCAGATCCACAAAAATATCTTTCTGAGAGAGGTCCCGACAATTAAATGACTAACATAAACCGCCTAAATACTTGTCCTCACCTCAGTTCTCCATACCAGAGTTTAATAACATATAGCAAGTGAGACAATGCCTGGAAAAAGGCTCTGAATTTTACCGACTTCTGCTTGAGGTCTGTCATTTCAACCAACCAAATAAATAGTTATCCCATTGCTGGGATGTAATTTAACTAGCTGCTGAAGTTTCGAAGAAAGAAATGAGGGTGAACATTGAATATACAATGCATAAATTAGAATGCACTTCTGGAGTAGAATCTTCTGGAGGAGAATCAAGTTACAAAGACATCACTAAATATTGAGTGGGATTTCAGGTCCTGTCATGTTGGTATTGTTGAATCTTGTGCAGGAGGACACTACAGGCATGCTGCATATTTGAAAAACATAGCTGTGTATTTCCAGTAGCATTGTACAAGGGCAAACAAAATTTGTTCGTCTGACTTTCACCAACTCAAGATAATTAGAAGTTGACGCATCTCTTAGTGAGTATTGAAGATTCATCCTGAAATGCTATGAATAAGAATGTGTTACAAATAGGATTTCTTTTGAGTTTTGATTATTCTTAGACGTGTTATGCACATGTGGATAGCAGCATGGAGGCAGTATAATACCACTATGTGGAAGTTACTACAGATGGCTTTTGATGTGAAGAAGCTCACTGTGCAACTCTGGCTATTTTCATCAGTCCCCTGAATGGTAAAAAGAGGCACAGTGAAAATTGCCAGGATCGTGTGGTGATGCCACATGCCAGCCACATGGAACCACCTCCATATGACTACATTATAAATAGCTGTCATGCCACTGTTTCATACGTAAATTTGGCATTAGTTTGTTGGATCACATTTAAAATAAAGCTAAAATGAATGAAAAGGCAGAATGGGTGAACCTAGTAATTGTCCCAATTCATCAAGGGTGATCTACAGGTAGAAGCAGGCTTCTGTGCATGGGTTTCTTGTCAAATTGGGAACTGATCACATAGAATGGATGAAGATGCACATCCAAATGTGAATACACATGTGAGGCATTCAATGCCATCCTATTCATTCTCCAGTGCTTTTCCATCCCCACCCTGCTTGCAGTTGAATGGGCCATGCATTGGATGACTTGTTTTGAGTGTGCATTCCCATCCACTGTTTTGGGCCACTAGGCATGCACAATACCTTCTTGCATTTGACTATAACTGGATCAAGATTACAAAAAGCCCATTCCTATCCCCCACCATCTTCTGCTATGCAGCCACGCTGATGGAGCATGCATTGGATGCAATGGTGAGGGGGGGCCACCAGACAGCTTGGAAGAGGTAAGTAAAAAAAAAAATCATGCTTACCTCCCATTAGGCTACCTGGTTACCAATGGGTCTCCGGCTCAGACGCACACCAGGTATTTTGCTGGCATAAGTCCAAGGAGAGGCAGGGTGGTGTCAGGCTGGAAAAATGGGGATAGCATCTTGGCGCATGCTGCTGTATGGGAATCCACCCCATACAGCCTCCATACGGCTCCTGCCTTTCCTGCACCCTACTCCAAAGCTCCCCCAAACCACCCACAACCTGCCCACAGCCCACCCCTGCTGGCACTTTACCTGCTCCAATGTGGGCTGGGTCCATGTGTGGTGGTGGGTACACAGAGCCTCTTGCTTTCTCTGCCAGCAGCTCCAATGTGCATGACCATGGCACAACAGTTGTGACAGCGTATAAGTGTGATATTTTACACAGACACAGACACAGACACACAGACACAGACACAGACACAGACACAGACACAGACACAGACACAGACACAGACACACACACACACACACACACACACACACACATGTTCCCCACCTTCTCTGCAGAGTAGAAGAAAAACAATTACCTTGACTTGAAAACTCCTTTGAAGTATACCTTTTCCTTGTTAGCATTTTTACAAAATCACTGTTTATTTAATTAATGCCTACATTGTTTTTTTAAATCTTTACACTCTTTCAGTATAGATTTTATTTTAAAATTATGTTTTTCTTCTTTGCTCTCTTACCTCTTGGATGCCCTTTGTGTTTATCACAAAGCATTTAATCAATAATGTTATAATTATTTTTCTGCAAAACGAACATAAGAGGAAACAGAAGAACTGTGTACTGTGATGTGCTTTTTCTTTTTTCTTCCAGGAACACACAAAACAGATCTGTAGCCAGGTCACTGGCACAGGCTGGCAAGCAGACTGCATGATAATGAGGACAACAGTGCTTGCTTTTAGAAGGCCACAGACTCTGCCTTACCTATAGAGTTTTCTAAGATACAGGCCCCAATCCTACCCAACCTTTCAGCATTGATGCAGCTATGCCAACAGGGAGTATCCTGCATCCTGTGGTGGGCAGGGGGAGCAGTCATGGAGGCCTCCACATGGTAAGGGAACATTTGTTCCCTTACCTTGGGGCTGCATTGTGGCTGCATCAGCGCTGGAAAGTTGGATAGGATTGGGCCCGCACCTGTGTACATGCATGGATTTCTCTACTCATTTCAATGGAGAGAAACGTTCACATACAAAAGGCTCTTTCAAGCCAGTACCAGCATCCTGCTGGATTCTTTCAACAGCCGAATTCCTTCAATGGCAGTCCACCAAGTGAACACTGCAGAAACTGGTGGAGTTTTTCTCATTGTTCGGCAGTACAGAACAATATAACATTTGTTCTTACACATAGGAATCCTTAGAATGCCACACAGTCTAGCACTCTCCTTTACCAGCAGTTTAGTAAAAGGAGAAAAAAAATAGTGAACACATTCATGCTAATTTCAACTCTGCTCGCAAATGTTAAGCCCGACCCACACCGCACAACATCCGGCGCGGAGGCGAGCGAGCCTAGGTGCCTGGACGGACGCTCACCTCCCAGCACTGACCTCGTCTCCACGAGTGTCTTCCCGCAAATAGTCTCTCCTGTTGTCCCCCCTTCTAATTGCCGATTGGTTCAAACATAAGTCAATTATGTTTGGCGCTCCAATTGGCTGAAACCCCCTCTCATCCCATTGGTTACCAAACTAGCTCTGCATCCCACCTCCTAGCTCCGCATCCCCGCCCCCTCAAAATATGGGCAACAAACTATTCTGCTTACGCCGGAACTCGGAAGGGCACAGCTCTCCTGCGTTCAGCTGTGCTCTCTCGAAATGGTGACCACACAGCTCCGCAAGCGTCTGGGACGCGCCGGAGCTCGTGTGGTGTGGGTTGGGCTTTAGGAAAGCTCCCCTGGTTGAATGCTTGCATAATCTCTAAGAGGGCAATGCAGTGTGGTTTTCCTTAGATCCTGGCTTCAATCCTTATTCAAGGTAGCTCATTGCTTTTGCATTTAGAAATAGAGGAAGGTTCCTTATTCTCAGCCAGACCACACTGATCCATCTAGCTGACTGGCAGTGCCTCTCCAGGATTCAGACCAGGGTCTTTCCCAGTCTTACCTGGAAACACCAGGGATTGAACCTGGAATCTTTTGCAGGCAAAGCATGTGCTGTACTATTCTCCTCTCTCTCTCTCTCTCTCTCTCTCTCTCACACACACACACACACACACACACACACACACACACACACACACACACACACACACACACACACACACACACACACACACGCACACACGTTTTTAAATGGACAAATCATTCCAACTCTCAATGGCTCTATAGACATGTCCATAACATGCTCCCAGTCTAACAGTATATGATCATCTATTTTCAAGTACAGCAATACCTTGACTTTCATCCACTTGACTTTTATCTCTTTGCTCTTTCAGCCATTTTCAATTACCTGTATAACCACATTTCAGATTCCGTCCACATGCTTTCCTCTTTCATCCGATTTCATCCAACCTTCCACAACGTTTGTACAGTCAACGTTCTTATGTTTATTTTTCTTTTATTTCTGTTAATTGAGGTTTTGCACGCATTCACATGTGTTATATAGTTAGCTATTTATGTTTTTTGCTGGCCAAAATAAATTTGACATTCATCCATTTTTGACTTTTGTCCATGCTCTGGTCCTTAATCAGACAAAAGTGCAAGGTATTGCTGTAACCTAGCACTGAAGAAGAGAAACAGAAGGGACAAGAGAGGCTCGGATCTCCTCAGCCTTGTGTTTGTGCAGTAAAGGACCTCCTCAAAAAACAAACCTGCAACCTGAAACAGTAGCCATCTGTGCCTACATGACCAGGGTCCTGTTTGATTTAAAATAAAGCTATGGAAATGTAGCACGGCCAAATCCTAAGTGCGCCGCCCAATGACCGTAAAGCAGTCAGTGCCAGTCGCAAAAGCCTCCCCGACAGCACACTAATCAGTGCACTGCCAGAGACACCGACGGGAAGGCCTCTGTCTTCCCAGCCACACCGGAGGACGTTCAGATGCGCACCAGGAAAGGTAAGCTGGTGGGAAGGTGGGGGGATGGCGGAACGAGGGATGGGGCAGCCGTGGGAGGTGAAGGATCCACACCAGATCCTATCCCCCTTCCCTGCAGCCTCCCCACCCCTTTTCTCTCCTCGGATTTACGCTAGCAAAATTGCTAGCATAGGTCCGAGGAGATCCATTGCGGGCCATGAGGCTTACACAGGGGAAGGGGGATAAAACACCACCCCCACACAGGATGCAGCGGCTGCCATTTTGGTGTGGCTGCATCAGTGGTGTGTGTTTGTGTAAAGGTTAGGATTGGACTCAAAATCTCCTAAAACACTGCTGTGGGCAAGTTCCGTGTATTGACATTTCGCTCCTTTGCAGTGCTGCTTTCGACACCTATCATTGCTGCATACCTTTTGAGTATGTCATTCCCATTTTTGTCCATCAGTTCAGATGCAGACAGTCAAGTAATCAACCTATAATTGTTGGAATTGCTCCACTGCACTTGCAATGTCATGGTTGTGCCCTCAACAAGAACCTTGGGAAAGACTTTATTGTAAACAAATGATGGCGCTCTATATCCGCGCTCTCAAATACTGCAGTTTACAATTGGCTCAACATAGTGTTCAGCACCATTACTGTTGTGTAATCCTAATAAGCCATCTAATCCTTTACTATTTTATGGTATGCTATAATATGATCCAAAGAGATTATTAGCTGGAACATAATATACTCATCCCCGCCAGAAGCTATATATGGCATCATATTTTATTTGTGCCCCCATTTTATTGCGTTCTTTGTTGAATCAGCCTATCTTTTCTCCCACGCTTAATCTATGTAAAACGTTGAGCTATTTTTCTTCCGTTTTTAAAGAGAAGCAAAAACAAAAATAAAACAAAGCCCCAAACTGTCAGCGATTGTATATTTTAATTAAAAGGTTTTTCACAATGAAGTTGCCCAGGGAAATTTTTCATGATGCAAAAGATGGGGGAAAATATGACCCATTCTTAATTCTCTCTCTCTCTCTCACGCACGCACGCACGCATGCACGCACGCACGCACACGAGTATACATTAGAATAGCCAGGAGAAAATCAATTTACGCAAGGAAGCCTCCTGTTGAGATTCTGATGAGAATTGACAACTGCGCAAAACTATTTTAACTGAGGGGAGAGGATATGTTTAAAAAAAAAAAATAACACTCTATCAACGTTCAATGTTACGCTCAGAAAATCAAAGATAATTATAAGGCAAGACTCTAAAGGTCATATAGTCTAACATCCAAGGCCTCAACTGCAGCAGGGTCCCCTTATGTTTGCTCCATAACAGGTTCCACCCCATCTTTCAGATATAAAACAGAGCATAAGAAAGCACATTGTGCTGCACTGGAGGAGCCTGGAGGAACCAGAATATCTGCGTAATCCTGGGCAAAAAACTGCCTGTGGAGTGCGTGCTCAGCAGACAGCAGTTGTCATAAACGTGCCGTAAAGCATGTTTCCGACACCCGGAGAGTAAGGGCCACCGACCGGCACGGGGGTCGGTAGCCCTTACTCCACATCCCCCCGGACCCTGCAGCTGCCGGTGCAGGTAAGTCCTGCACCAGTCAATGCAGAGCTAGGGGGAGAGAGGGTGGGCCAGGCGGTGAGGGCCCGGGCCAGGAGGGAGCTGGGATATCGGTAGCAAGTTCTGCCAATAACCTGCACCCATTCCCAGCCTGGGCCGCCTTTCCCCCACCGCCCCAGATGTATGTCTGCTCCAGAGCCGACGTACAGTACATTCAAGGAGGCACATTGGGTCTGGGTAGCCCTAAACCCAGGGAAGGGGAAAAATGTCCCCTTCTCCTGAGGTGTTCCTGGGCCACGCTGACGTGGCCCAGGAAAGGTGCAGGATACTGTGACTGGCCCTAGGGGCCGGCCGCGTACCCTTATGCAGGATTCAGCTGTAAGGTTGCAATTCTAAACACTCCTAAGTGGGAGTAAGTCTAGTTTAACCTAGGGAGACACTAACCTAAGTTAATATGATATTAACTAACCTAAGTTAATATGATTAGGATCACTCTGCATGTTTACTAGAGACACATCAAGTTCTAGGTGCAAAGAAATCAGCTTAACGTCCTATGCATGTTTAAGCTAATGGGAAGTAAGCTCCCTTGGATCAATGAGGCTTAGACACAATCAAATATTATGCAGAGTGAAGTGGTCAGCTGAAGTGGTAGAATTTTGGACTGTTCCACTTCAGACTGCAGGTGAGGAGCCATATTTTGTAATCCTTTCTCTGCAAAACAAAAAATAAAAAATAAACAACCAGGTTGTTGCAAACCAGCAAATCACAGAACAGTCTGTGCTAAACCTTTTTCTCCAATATGTTCATTTAGTACATACAGTGAGTCTTTTTGTATGAGGGAAAATTAAAAAATACAACCACACACTTGCAATCTGAAGTGGAACAATCTGGAATTTGACCACCTCTGTTTTCCACCCCATTCTGCATATGAGTGGATGTTGTTCCCCAAGATAGAAGTGTGCATAATATTGTAGGCCAGTTATTCAATATGTTTTAGACAACATCAAGGATCTCTGTGCATTACATTCCTATTCTTGACAATTGGGGATTTGTTGTTATTATATATTCTTTAAAACTGAATAATTAAGGTTTAACAACACAAAGAAGGAATTTGTACTACTGTATTAGCATTTATGCTTTTCTTTTTTGGGATTACCTACAACTCTTTTATCCTGTATCCTCTCTAGATTTAAACACTTTTTTGTCTTTCCCATTTCTTTGGTATCCTATAATTGCGTGTAATGCTTGTTTAACATCATTAGCAATCCAATCCTATACAAATTTACTCAGAAGTAAGTAAGTCCCAATGTGTTCGATGGGCTTTACTCCCAGGAAAGTGTTATAGGATTGCATCCTAGGTGTCATGATACTTGCACAGTGAATTGTATAGCTAACAGTAATACAGTATATCTGCAGTTTATGGCAAAATAAAAAGCCAAGTCCAATTCTCTCTGGTTAGGGAGGATGCAGGGTATGGAGAGAGCAAGTGAGGGGTCAGTCAAAGAGGACTAACCCAAAGTGTGCTAGGAGGACTTTTCCATTGCGTCATTTTAATTACATATAGCCCAAACTCCTCATGGAATGCAACAAGTGTCCAAAAAATATGTGGTCCCCTGTCATTTATTTCAATGAGTAAGTTTACCTAAAGAATGGCAGTGGTGGTGAAGTTTTTGATCAATCAAAATGTCATAGGAACTTTGATATATTGCAGGCAGAGCCGGTGCCAGGCTAATTTGCTCCCTAGGCAAGACTAACTAATTGCAACCCCCCCCAAAAAATATTATGATACTGAGCTCCAGATGGTCGTTTGTATCAGCCATAGCTCACTAGAAAAATGAGTATGTTTTCTAAGTAAAATGAAACTGTAAGATTAAGATTATTAAGATTAAAAGATTCTCACGTTCTGTGTGTATATTTGACAGCCTCCAATTCATATATAATACAACTCTAATTCATATATAATACAACTCTATTTCATATATACATAAAAACAATTCTAATGTATGAATTACTTTCAACAATGATAAAATTCTTCAAAATATAAAAAAGCAAAATATGATCGGAAATTTATGATATAACAAAAATTAAGCGAAAATTGCACAAACACACTGTGATGACAACATGATATAACTTATCCAGTAATGTAAAACACAGAGTATAGAAATGTTTCATAAGATTTCGTTCGGAAGCTTTCATGGCCCGCTATTAACACACAATGTTTCACAGTTACGGGAATCGTTGCCATGTAAAAACAAGGAAGCTTGAAATTTAATAGACTCCTATACCGTTTGCGGGTTTCCGATTCCAGGCAGCCACATACGGAGTAAAAATACTTTTAAAATCCAAGGTACTTAGCCCAACATTTCGTTCCGGCAGCTCGGAACTTACTCTGGGGTAAATCTAAAAGATTTTGAAACATCAAAATCTTTTAGATTTACCCCAGAGGAAGTTCCGAGCTGCCGGAATGAAACGTTGGGCTAAGTACCTTGGATTTTAAAAGTATTTTTACTCCGTATGTGGCTGCCTGGAATTGGAAACCCGCAAACGGTATAGGAGTCTATTAAATTTCAAGCTTCCTTGTTTTTACATGGCATCGATTCCCGTAACTGTGAAACATTGTGTGTTTCATAAGACTTTATAATTAATTATATTCCATAGCACTGCTGTGGTATTTAACTTAAAATATAAATTGTCAGTTGCATTTTTCACATGGGTTAAAAATCTAATCTGTATAAAACTGTGTTCCCCAAAGGTCAGTACTGCGCCTCTCGGAGGCCTGCACTCTAAGCGGCTGCCTAGTGGGCTTAATGATAGCACTGGCTCTGCTTACAGGCATGAGTGCAATTCCTGCATTTGTTTGAAATACTGTACTCAGACATCACAAGCCTGTCTTGATTGCTTTAATGTCAAGAGCTATAATTCAAAGGAATTTTGAACCTGGGTCTGGAATGTACATAGGGAAGGAGCCCTGCTTCCTTGTAGTGGCAATTTTTGCATCTTCTGACCTTTTACTTTGCTCTTCTCTATGTGATTGGTCTTTGTCCTTGCTTTTTAAAAATAACCTTCTGCAGCAGTCTTGTTGCTCCATGGCATTTGTGATGTTCGAACTCTTGTTTGTTTGCCATCTTGCTTGTTCCTGCCATGCTTCTGCATGCCTGGGTTTTCCTTGGCCTGGTTCATTGTTGAACCATCTATCCTGGTTTTGACTTAAACAGTCTCCCAGCTCTTGTGTGAGTCTTGGGCCCCAGTCCTATCCAACCCCCCCATGCACACATGCCAAGAAGGTGCACAGTGCATCCTGGGGGGGGGGGAGTTACAGAGGCCTCCTCAGGGTAACGGAACTTTCATTCCCTTACCCTGGGGAAAACTTCAGCTTTCCCTATGGGTCTCCTCAGTTCTGCGCCAGCTATTCTGCTACCACAGAACTGAGAAGAGGGAAGGGAAATAGGATAAGGCCGTATGTGAGTTCCACCAATCCCACCCCATCCTGCCCCATTCCACCTCCCCTCCCTGCCCCATCCCTGCCCAGAAATACCCCCGTTCCTCCCCTTCCTTCTCCTGTCCCTCCACCACCTGCCCACGTTGCCGACTCACCTGGCACTGGTGGATGGTGGTCTTCCTGCCAGCCTGTGTGTGTGGCTTCATTGCGCTCACCGGCACCATTAGCAAGCCTGACAATCAACGCCCGCTGAATCCAGGCACTTCCTGATGCTTCTGCTGGCAGAACACACATTCTGCCGGTGGGACTTTTCAAATAGAATTGGGCAGGTAAAGATACATAGGGTACTAAGGCTAGAGCCTGACCCTGTGAAAAGGCACAGATCTCACCAAGAAGCACTGCTCTAGACTGGTATGCGATATTGGATTGTCTTGTAGGTCTGTAATTCATAAAAATTGGCTTCATTCTAAGCTCTTCCGGACACTTCTACTGTAATATAGAGCAAAGCACTTAACTGTTATGATGTAGCGATACACTACAGTTAACTCTCTTTCCTCCCTTCTGAGCCATTATTGTCCCCTAGATTGACTCAAGGATGGACAGCAACTACAGGGCTGCTGCTAACAAAGGAATGAATGGCAAGAATGAAGTGGGAGTAGAATGTGAAGAATTGTGTCAGATGGGTGTTTGCCTCTGTTTAAGGATGAGGCTGAGCATAATTGAATGGATACTAACTAAAGAGGTTGCCATATTTCACCATTGCCTTCCCCAAGATCCTATTCTTTTCTTTCTTGATACACACTGCGGGTGGTTGCTGGGAATGCTAGCTCATCCCTGTAGAAACTGGTGCATATTGTTTCAAGGGGCTTAGAATTCTCACATATCATGCTCATACATATAGCTGCTGAATGAGATCAACGTTTTTGAGGTTGGTTGTCATCAGTATAATACAGGTAATTACATTAAGAACATAAGAACGTTTAAGAAGAGACTTACTAGGTCAGGCCAAGGGCCCATCTAGTCCAGCTTCCTGCATCTCACAGTGGTCCACCAAGTGCCTCTGATCACTGGCGTCACTGCAGGGGGGGCGGAGCTCTAAGTTCCGCCGCGGTCAGACCCTCTGTTACACGGGAGCACGAAGCGCCCCCACCCCCTCGCCTTTGGAGCCATTCAAGTCGGTGAAAGCAACGACTTGAATGGCTCCAAAGGCGAGGGGGTGGGGGCGCTTCGTGCTCCCGTGTAACGGAGGGTCTGACCGTGGCAGAACTTAGAGCTCCGCCCCCCCTGCAGTGACGCCAGTGCCTCTAATAAGACAACAAGATACCTGTATCCTGATCCTGTCACCACTCCCTTGCATTTGGCAATCAGAGATTACTTCTAAAACTCATGGCTTGTAACCTGTGATATACTTTCCCTCCATAAATCTGTCCAATCCCCCTTTAAAGGCATCTAGGTCAGGTGCCATCACAACAACCTGTAGCAAGGAGTTCTAAAGATTAATTATGCACTGGGTAAAGAAAGATTTCCTTTTGTCTATTCTGACTTTCCTGCCAGTCAATTTCAGTGGATGTCCCCTGGTTCTAGTGTTGTGCAAGAGGGAAAAGAACTTCCCTCTATCTATCCCATGCATAATTTTATGTGTCGGCCCAATCCTATTGTGGGCTTATGTTATGAGAGCAGATCTCATGGTCTGCTGCTGTAAGTCCCAGTATGGCATCATAAAATGTGTGCCACTGTTGTGTGCTATGAGACCGCTGGCACAAAAGGCAGAAGGCCCCGCATGCACAGTGACATGCAGAAGCCCTGCCGAGGCAGGTAAGTTGGTGGCAGAGGTGGTTCGCAGGCAGTTTGGGGGAGGATAGGGGTGAGTAGTGGGGTGGGTAGGGGGCAGTTATCTTATCCCTCTTTTTGTGGACTGACATGCCCCCTGACGCTCTTTGGACTTAAGCCAGCTAAATAAAGAAAAATATTTTATCTAGGTCTGGTTCCCCCCCCCCCCCGCACCATAGCATGCAGTATGTGTTCCAGCAGTGTGGCTGCATCTTGTGGCTGAATCAGTGTGGCTGCATCATTTCCACCAGTGGTCCTGTTGCACGCGATGGTGGTGTGGCATTTGTGCTGCCACATTAGGGCCTACAGCAGCAGATCACAAGAGCCGCTGTCATAGGCCCTTGATAGGATTGAGCCATAGCAGTCTCAAGTCAACATCTTAGAACTTGGAAAACTTCCTTGTTAGCTTCCTTTCATAGTACTCTGTTTGGCTTGCCAAAAGACTGTACAAAACGAACTTTTTTCCAGGACTGGCACAGCATGCTTATGGTTGAAATCAATTCAAGGACCTGAAAGCTTAACAAAACATGGAAATGTTTTATCTTTTGAAAGGTAATACATTCCTAAACCTTCTGTAGTGGTAATTATTATTTAGTACCATAACAGAAGGTTTAGGAATCATACTGGCTGAATTATGGCACTCAGGATTTATAAAATGCAAGCACTTCTGAAATTTATTCACACACACACACACACACACACACACACACACACACACACACACACACACACACACACACACACACACACACACACACACCCCAGTCAATTCTTGCTATCTGCAGGGTTAAGTTCCTGGAAAACCCAGCAGATACCAAATCCACAGGTACAGAACCATTGGTCCTATGGGGTCAATGGGATTGAGGGGAAATCAAATTGGCAGGAATACCTTCAGAATGGCTGCGGATGGCTTTAAAATGGTGGCCTCGGATGGCCATGGATATCTTCAGAATGGCCACTATGAGATTAAATATGGCCACCATGGATGCTGGGATCACTTCAGAATGACCGTGGATAGGCGAGAACAGGCCATGTATGGCGCAAGGTGAATTGCACTCTTTGTTCTCACGGATAAGCGAATCCATGGGAATGGAGTGTGTGGATACCAAAAACTGACTTTGTACACACACACTTTGCAAAAGTTGTAATTACTCAAGGGCTGTCATACAGAGGCGTTACTAGGTTTTTCATCACCCGTGCGAGAGGTCATCGTGTTACCCCAGTGGTGTCACTAGGGTTGGTGTCAACAAATCCCAACAAATCAGTAACCAACAAAAACTCAGTGGCCAACTTGATGACACTTGCACAACTGAATAAGAGTTCTAATATTAGCTCTGATACATAGAAATGAGAGCTGACTCATACTCACACCTTATTGGTTCCATGTTGTGTCGTAATAACACCTCAATGACTTTTGGAACAATCAGTCTCATTGGACAGCTTTCAGTTAAAGAAATCCACTTTTTGTTACATAATAAGACAGTTTTCTTGTTCTGGTTATTTGGCCATAACGTTTGATAGAATACATATAATTCAACATGGTTTGATTAATTACATTCTACATTAAATTAAGTCTGCACACACACAGGCCAGCAGGTGGTGCAGTGGGTTAAACCGCTGAACCATGAGCTGTCGATCGAAAGGTCAGCAGTTCGAATCCGCAACGGGATGAACTCTCGTTGCTTGGCCAGCTCCTGCCAACGTAGCAGTTCCAAAGCATGTTCATGCGAGTAGATAAATAGGTACCACTTGCGGGAAGGTCAACAGCACTCCGTGTTCCAGCCACATGCTATGTGCTGCGGCAAGGAGAGTCATGCTGGCCACATGACCACGGAGGCGTCTTCGGACAACGCTGGCTCTTCGGCTTTGAAATGGGGATGAACACAACACCCTAGAGTCGGACACGACTGGACTTAATTGTCAGGGTTCACCTTTACCTTTTTACACACACACACACACACACACACACACACACACACACACACACACACACACACACACACACACACACACAGTGACACCACTGTTGTCATGACATAGTACTTTGACTTACCTAACATAGGGCCAAACAGGGCCATGTTGTTCATGCATCTTCCTCACTTATTTATAGAGCGGCAGTGGTTGAGGTCTAATTTTACAACAAAAGTTTGTGTAGGTGAGGGCTGCTGAACCTCCCTCTTTCTCTTTCTTACCTTCACCCCTACATGTACTTTTCTCCAAGCCTGGTTCCAGTACCAGAAATAAACCAATCTGTGGAGAAAAGTGCCTGAAGCAACGAAGTGCAGAGAATTAAGATAGCAGTGGGAGAGAATTCAGCTCTCTTCACCCTTTTGATCTTAAAATTAGACCCTCACCCCCCAGTATTTATGGATGAAAGTTTCAATCAGTGAATAAACAAATTTGGTTGTCTCTATGTTATGTCTCTTTTGACCTGTATATAGAAATAATTCTATTGTGGAATAGACGGCTAACAGAATGTAAGAAAAGCCATATCAGATCAGCCAAAGATCCATTAATTCCAGCATCCTGAATCCCTCAGCAGAACCAGATGCCCTCAGGATGCCAACAAGCAGGGCTTGAAGGAAACAGACCTGCTATGGTTCTATATCTCGTAAAGGAATATAATTTGTGAAAGGTCATTAATACTGTATATTTAGCAGGAGCATTATTGTTTCCGATTCCCACTTTTTTTAATGGGATACTGAAAGTCATACTTAATCTTGGGACCCAAGTCTGCTGCCTTTGAAACAAGACGCATTCGCCAATTACTGTCCCAAATGTTAACCGAGCCCTGGATTCCCTAAGCAATTATTTTTGTGGGTTAGTGCTAGGGCAATCATTTTCCTGCTTTAATGAGCTCCATTTAACCAAGGCAGAAATGCTTCCTCTCTCATCTGAAGGATTGAACCATAAGTACATTATAAATATTTTTAAATAAATATTTTGAATACTCATAGCCAGTTCACTATGAATACATTACAGAACACTCTTTGAGGTCATTGTTATCAAGCATTCTTACCTTCTCTGTTTTTGTAGTAGAAATACAAGTACATTGTTGTGGTTGTGGTTGTGGTTGTGGTTGTAACTGTAATGGTGGCCTTATTATTTCATTAGAACCACGGGTAACTAAAAGATGTTTAGATCCTTAAATCTACAGTAAGATGAACACAACATCTGGACGATGTACTGTTCTATAAACAAGAAGTTGTCTTACACTTCTAGTCTGTAAGGCTGTGAATACTGTCGGTCTATGAATCTAGGAGCTCAAACAAACAATCTATCCTATGTATTACAGAAGAAAATGAAATAATGGGTTGCTGACCGTGTGCAAATGTGGTCAGTTAATCTGACCATGTGGAAATGAGCTAGCTAGACATTGCCTTTAAAAGTTACACTGAGTTCACAAAAAGAAAATTGTAGTTCTTGAGTATTACACCCCCAAAATAGTATTAACAAGTGTGGCTAATAATGCTGAAGAAGAAAAGAATCGTGTGTGTTGATGTATGTTTTATATTAAATATGAAAAGGCCCTTTAGAATCAGGCTTTCTGCAATACACATGACTTGATCTCAGCAAAATGCTTGCCTTAATCAAGGCCATAGATATAAGAGATCCATTTCCTTTATATTCACCTGAGAGGGCAATCATTTATGTTCTGCAAATTTATAGTACCAGTGGAATACCACCGAGAGTAGCTGAAACTCAGGGTGGGTTATGGGACCAATTGAAACCCAAGGAGCTGTGGAGTTCTAAATTGCACAAAAGTGGAAATAGATTTTTATTTTTCAATCAACTTCCACTAGGAAAGCCAGACTTTTAGGTGATATGTAGGGGATAAGAAGGAACATAGATATGGTTTATATTTTCTTTCATCTACCAACTCTCACAGCACAATCCTAGGTGTGTCTACTCAGAAGTAAGTCCCATTGTGGGACTTAAGGAATGGGGCTTACTCCCAGGAAAGTGTATATAGGATTGCAGCCTAATGACCCAATCTTATGGGAACACTGTACCATCAGAACTTGTGTTCCAGCAGGGCAGCATGTCTTATGGCTGTAGCAAATGGCCACATGCCATTTCACATAGCTGGGCTGCCACCGCAAGCAGCCTTCCAATGAGCTCTGGTGCCAGAAAGTTGGTGCAAGGGGTGGTGGGTGGGCAGCAGGAGGATTGTGAGGAGGGGAGCGGGGAGGGGGTGGAACAGGGCAGAAACTAAGGCAGGGAGGGAGGGCCAATCAAGGCTGAGAAGGGGGTGGTATCAGTAGCAGTGGCACTGCCATTATCCTATCCCCCTTCCTCCTGGCCTTGATTCGCCTTCCCAGGTCCACTCAGATTTGAGCCAGCAAAATCCCTGGCACAAGTTCAAATAGACCCATTCAGGCAGTGGAGGCTTACTCTTGGGGGAGGGAACAAAGGTTCCCTTACCTGGAGAACTCTGGGACTGAAAAACATATTACTGGAGATGGAGAGCTCTCCAATGGCATCAGCAAGGCAAGAAATAATTTGTGCCTTAAAATGGATTCAGTGAGAGATCTGGACTTGTTTGAGGACTCAGACTATAATTTCACTGCAGTCCTAAATACAATACCAGATTTTTATTTAGGTGATTGATATAGACTGAAATATCACCAGGTTTCAATTTTTGCAGTTTACTTCTGTATCTTTAAGGAACAGCCCAATCCGATTGGGTGCTACCTCTGCCAGAACTAGCATTCTGGGAGTGGTAGTGCCTTTACGGTTGTCACAAATGGCACTTCAGCAGCATGTGAAACCGTGTGCTTCCAGGACGCTGCCAGAGAGGCCAGAGTAGCCCCGTGTGTGGCAGCAGGGCAAGGAAGGCCCACCAACACAGGTAGGTCAGCTGGGAGGACGGAACAGGGGGTGGGTGCGAGGCTGTCAGAGGCTGGAAGGGGTGGCAACCAGTGCCTCTTCCTAGGCTCCTGACACGCCCTCTTTGTCTCCTTGGACTTTAGCTGGCACAGGTCTGAGGAGACCCATTGGCAATTGGAGGCATACAGAGGGGTAAGGGAAAATATTTTCCCTTTCACCTCTCAAACCTCCAGCTCAGCTCCTGCCCCTGCCCCCCCCCCCCGCTTACAGTATAGCTTGTTTTGGCACAACTATGCTGTGGCAGGGAAAGAACAGGGATTGGGCTCGAAGTCATTCAAAAGTAGACAGTAGCTAGATAACCATTCTGTAGTAATTCCCAATGTGTGTTTGGCTATGCAAGGCTCCTAGACCAATTTGAAGTTACTAATTAAGATCCAGTTCACATTATTAGCTTGATTGCAGCAGCCTTGGATGTTATGTAATTTAAGCCTGAGAATTTCCACTATAAAAAGTTATTTATGAGATTTTTGTCAGTACTGTATAAGTTTCCAAAATGGTGTACAATACAAAACCACAAGAATCACAACAATTTTTGTTATAAAACAGTCAAAAACCAAAACGAAAACTAAATGCAGCTATAAGTAGAGAATCTCTTTCCAGCCTCCTAAGAATTCTGCTGCAGCAGGTTCAATGTCTGCTCACCTTCAACCATAGAAGACTGGCGATGGTTTGTGATTGTGCACCTGTGGATCTGTGATGAAGACGCCTCAGCTTCATATAATCATTGTGGCCATGTACCAGAATGTACGAAATGCCACAGGATATGTGGTTTAGGGTATGTATGTGATTGATATAAGTCATTCAATATGCATGCATGCTTGGCAAACACCAATAATGTCAATGTCATTGAGCCTTCAAAGAGAATGAAAGTCCAACTAATAAAGTTAAAATTTTCCGGGCTTAAGGACCGTGGTCTTGATAGGTTTTTGAGTCCTAACATTTCACCCATGTACAATGGGCTACTATGGGCATATTCCAACTGAAAGTCCAGCTGTTCGTTTCTCAGGGATTGAATTTCGCTGAATCCCCTGCTTTTTTCTTTTTCAAAGCAAGAACTTGGTAACAACAACAACAACAACACGTAATTAAGATTTCGGGAAAACAGAATCTCCTTGGTGGGCACAATCCCCTTTCATTTCTCCTTAAGACAGCTTTCTCCAGCACGCCAACGCATCTGATTTTTTTTAAGCGATTAGCATGTAAAAAGCAGGCAGGAAACTGATGCAGCTCCTCCTCCGACCAAGATGCTCCTTGAACCGTCAGATTTGGGGGAGGGGGCGGAAGAGCGCTGTGGAAACAAGGCAGTTTTTAAGTTGCAAGCGGCACAGCCCACCTTCTCTTTCCCTCCACCAGTAATTGTATTTCACGGGGAGGTAAAAACCATGGCTGACATTTAAAACGCGCGCGCGAGGCGGGAGAAAAAGAGAGCGAGTGCGTTGCTGCAGCATTCGGGCGCGAGTGGGGAAGGGGCAGCTTGGATGGATTGAGTGGCATGTCCGCCGCCGCCTTCATTAAGCAGCGCTTCGCTGCCGCTGTCCGCGGTGCTGAAAAGGACAACTCCTTGATTCGCTGAGCCATACGGCGGAGGCAGCAGTCCTACTGGCAAGGCGCGGGCTCGCGTTCCGAGGCCTGTGCGAGGTGGGCGAGGAGGGGGCGGAGGCGCGCTCGCGGCGCACGCGCACGCCCGTCCGTCCGTCCCTCTTCGCCTGTCTTGCCTGGCTCCGAGTGAGTGTGGTGTGTGCGCGCGTGAGTGTGTGTGTGTGACAGAGAGGGGTGAATGTGTGTGGTTGCCTGCGAAGGAGCTGGATGTACCGAAGCGCCGAGTCCACAACAGCAGCATTGAAAACTGCATTCAAGCCGCCTCTTTCTTCCCCGCGCTGGCCTCGGAAGAACCACTGCAGCAGCGGGCCAGAGCTGCTGCTGCTTCTTCGTCTTCTTTTTCTTCTCTCCCCCGCCACCTCCTGCGGAGGGCTCCTTTCCAGCTTGGGTCCTTCAACCGCTCGCCCAATATGCAGAGGATCTAATTGCTGAGGGGAAAACGGGCAGGTAAAAAGGAGGCGGCAGAGGCGGCGGCGGCGGCAGCAGCAGCAGCAGCAAAGGAATATTCTGTGGCTTTGTGGATTCTCTACTTTTCATGGCAATGCAAAAGATTCGGCAGATTTTTCTCTTCCTGGCTCCTTTGGTTTGGGGACTCATCTGGGGGGTCTACTCCAACGGCATACAAATAGGTGAGTGCCCTCTTTCAGAGAGGTTCTTTGGCTTCCCCTCCTTCCTCAAAAATCCTTAGGAAGTCTTCCTTTTGGAGGAGAAGTAGGTAGCATGGATTGTGGTCAGTCAGTCAGCTCCAGTTGACGTATTCATGGCATGTAGCCTCAAGCCTTTGCTGCTGGAGTGAAAGGATGGAAGAGAAAAAAAAAGAAAGTCCCTTCATTCTCGATCTCCTTCTTCTTCTAACCCCCCCCCCCTGTTTTTCTTCACATGATTGCTCTGCCTTCCATCGTTTGTATTCCCTTCCCTCGGAAAGCAGCCCCTTCTGGAAAAAAAAAGACACAAATAAGAAAAAAAAATCACAGTTGGTGGCTTAAAACCAAGCACTCTGGCTTTACTGGTGTACGCATAATGTTTGCAAGGGTGCAGTCCACATCCCACTAAAATCAATTGGAGGGGGGGAACTCCTATTCATTGGAATGAATGTAGATTGCACCCTTAATGTGAGGAAGGCAGCATGCTGTGCTTTCCAGAGATCCCCTCCCCCAGTGCCAAACTGTATCAGGGTATGCTATCTTTGGAGAGCTAGATATGACTGAGATTTTAGGAAGGCTCATCCTTAACATCAGTAAGACCAGAGGCCACTCCATTCGCAGGACTAATGAATGAAGGGCTTTTTCCCCCTTAGCAGCACTGGCACTGCCATCGGCAAGCCTGCAGCACTGATGTCCTCTGTGTGTATCTCTCTTGTTCTGTTTTTATGTGTGTTTGTCATCCTACAGGGGGGCTCTTCCCCAGGGGAGCCGATCAGGAATACAGTGCATTCCGGGTAGGGATGGTTCAGTTTTCCACTTCAGAGTTCCGACTGTCACCCCACATCGACAATCTAGAGGTGGCCAACAGCTTCGCAGTCACCAACGCTTGTGAGTAATGAATGTTCAATTCATTCAAATCTTCTCTGCTGAACCCTTTTGCTCCTAGGCTGGAAGAGATGTGGGTAGAGCAACTGGGCACTTGTGCATTAAGCAAGGGGATGAAAGGGGACTCATGACTTCAGCACTGAACTCCTCCAGAGAAGCTGGGAGGGCGTGGGGATGAAGTGAGGCAGTAAAGTATGGGGGATGCGCCCCTCCAGCTACAGTAAATTGCCTTTGAAGGACAGTTGCACCTGAGCAACTCATGTTGCCCCCACTCTGTTCCAGCCCTCCTTCCCAGTCCCTTCACATTAGAATGTACATTTTGTTTTGCAAATGGACTCAATTGAAGTTCAAAGGATATTGTTCTTGATCTTTTCAATGCATTACATAAGATTGGCTGCAGCAGTGGCTGATTGTGATGTAGGGAGGACCCCACCCTACTCCATATCCAAAGGCCCAGATGGGCCCTGCTGAGTGGTGTGTATGATTTAATTTATTTATTTCCAAGAACATGAGAACACACAGACACACACACCTCTTCCTGCTGGGATATTTGCTTACTAGAGATATTTCCTTTCTGAATCTATTCTCCTGAGCTGGGAGGGAGGAAAGAGGATTGGGACAGAATGTTTTCCCCTTCTCAGGATATATTAGGCTCTGTTTCCTTCTGCCCTTTCCTGCAGACAGGAGACATGGTAGCTAAACCCTCTCCACCTCTAGGCATGGTATACTGAAGTCTTATCTTTCCATCATGCCACAAAAAAGTGCAGTGAGCAGCTGGTTATTCAACTCTCCACCTTTCTGTGTTATGGAAGAGTTATTTGGAGCTGGGTACCTCTGAAGTGTGAAGGGGTGTTGAGATAACATCTTGTATCATATGGTACTTTTCATTCCATGTTTAAATAAACCACAAATACCGGAGCAGCTGGAGTGGGTAAACTGGGAGGAATGGGGAGATAGTCTCTGAGATGTCATGTGTTACTGGCAGGCTGGTTGCACATGGCATAAGACCACATTCCAAGCTTGCCCATTGCCTTGAGAAGGCGGTGTCAGTAAATTTAGAAGACCACATTCAGGCACATGCCTTATGCTAAAAAAAGGAGATCATCAAGGCTATCTCAACCCTCAGGCCTCTTTTGGTTTCATTGCACAGAATGCATAGCAAGAGGATGCTTGAGGAAGCAGCAAAATAGCTGCAAGTGGCTTGTTGGATCTGAGCAGCAATAGCTGCATGAGACACTGATCAGCCATTTTCCTTTTTGCAATTCTCCATATTAGAATTACTCTCTCCAGTCGCTTTCCCAATAAATCACTGTACCTTAAAGGAGCCCTTTCTTGATTTTTGGAGGAAAACAACTACAGAAAGCAAAGAATAGGTTGTGAATTTGGGAGAGGAATCGAAATACTTTGTTGCTGTGTGATATCTCTGCTGCAGGGAACATTGCTTTGTTGGAATAACAGGCTCGCATGACATAGATTCAGATGATGTTTGAGCATATACAGTATGCACATGTGACCAGCCTTCCTACTCTTGCTTGGCATCATTTTGATATTCCTCTTTTGTAAGGGTCACAGCATTTCCAGAAGACTTCAGTAACAGCTATTGCAAGGGTCAAGTAGTAAAAATAATGTCACAATAAAAGACAATCTGAAAATACTCTACTTTCCATCAGTTGCCTTGGCTGGAATATGTATCTCCTTAGGGAATTGGTTTGACAGAACGACGAACAGTTGTGGCTAGCACTACCAAACTGAGAACTATGATGGTGACAAAGAGAGGATGTTTTTATTAATGTTTCTCTAGTTTAATTGGGCCTCCTAAAATGCCACTCTTATCCCATTTTGGTGGTAAACAAGTACTGTATTGGAATAGAGCAGAGTTAGTATTGGGGTCTGAGCAATTGCATTGATGCAATGCCATTGCAAGAGAAAGTGTTTTATAATTGTTAACGCTACAGACGCATTTCTGTTAGTTTGTCTTGAAACTGAATTAAGAGTGAATGAAGATGCCATGTCCTATGATTACAGGGTAAAGGTGCAACACCTTAACAATTAGAGGCAGAACAGGAGAGGAGACCCATCGAGGTGATTGCCTGAGTGGAAAAATCGCTGCTAGCTAAGGTGATTAGAATTGCAATTTGTCCCGCTGACTTTAAAGGAATGCATGCACAGTTCACTGATACAGTTCAGCCTCATTTTCTGAGAAGGCTGCTGCCAAGATTTTGAAATCTAGAGATTCAAGGAAAAAGGGAGAGCCAGAATTGTGATGTGCCTATATTGCTCCCAAAGCACATCCTACACATTCAGAGGGTTAGAGACTTCTGGCAAGTACAGCTTCCTGCCATGACAAGGAACATCATATAGACACAAGTTTCAGAAGAGTGACCGTGTTGTAGCAGACACATCAAAAAGTCCTGTGATATCTTTTATAGCATGAGCTTTTGTAGGCAGGAGTTTGCTCCATCAGATGATGATAGGACTATTGCTCAGTGGTGGAGCACATACCTTGCCTGCAGAAAATCTGAAGTTCAATCTCTGGAGAAGTTGCTGTGTTAGATTATATTGAGCCAATGGTCTGACACAGTATAAGGCAGCTTCCTATGTTCATTAACTTTCATGCATCGGGAATGAAGTACGTTTTTACTGTGAACGTTAATGGCAAAATAAAATGGTTAACCTTTAAGAGACCACGGGACTCTTGGCTGAACCTAGAGAAAAAGTCTGCATGAAAACAGCTGGGGAGTGATACAGGGAACAGTTTTGTGAACTGGCTTCCTACCTGGTTTTGTCCATTCAACAGTGGTTGAGTGCAAGGATCCTTGAAGTGTTCAAGACTGGAGTGATGAGTCCTCTACTTCAGGATCATTATCCAAGGGTTGTTTCAGGCAGGGCTCCCCATAGCTGATTTTAGCTCCAAACATATTCCTAAAACATGGGGAATGCACATAATATAAAGAAGAGGAAGCATTTGAGCATTCATATGGCCCAATACTCCCTGCTAACTGGGCAAGAGGCACTTTTTCAGTTGGTGCTCCTCTTATATTTAGCAGGGGGAGAGTAACTGCCCCCCTTTCACCCCAGCACAGTGTCTTTCTGGTGGCTGTTTGCAGGCTGTTTGCTGCATCTTTTTTAGATTGTGAACCCTTTTGGGACAGAGAGCCATTTAATCATTTGATTTTGTCTGTAAACCGCTTTGTGAACCTTTTGTTGAAAAGCAGTATAATAATAATAATAATAATAATAATAATAATAATAATAATAATTCTAACAGTGCCTCATGCTTCTGGAACTAGCATTCTGTGATTTGGAATGAGGACTGTCAGGGTAGATGGAAGGATTTCTAGGAGGGACTGAGCTCTGACATTTGAGAAACTGAGTGCTTTTGAGACCTGAAGGATTTTTAGGCCATGGAGACCATTAGGGATGATCAGTATAACCCACCACAGTTTTTATCCTCATCATGTGCATGCAATTTACATTTTTTTTAAAGTTTCAACTGAAAGCCAGTGGAAGCTTTTTGAAAAATATAGAGTGCACTGGAGGCATGATCAGGAGGGTACAAGCCATGATGGGGGCCAAATGCTAAACCTAATCATCTGCTGGAGTTTCATGGTGTTTCACATGGCCAAGTGTGTGCCATCCAATGCCAAAACATATATATTTTTTCCTACTTGGATATTCACCAAAAAATCAGACTACAGGGTTTACAATCTGGGTCTGCTCTGGAGCAGAGGTTTATTGACTTGTCCCTTGGCCCATCAGTGAGTTTGTCACCTACTATCTCTCCTTCATATACCTCTAAAAATTGGATGGTAATTCATTGGTTTTTGATCTGGATGCCTCATAATCTCCTTTTAATCATAGTGCTGCGGCGTATATTACAACCTAACAGCCAGTGTATTGCAGTATAGAGAGTGTTGGACTTGGACCTAGGAGACCTAGTTTGCATTTATTTCACGAATAGTTATAAATAGAAATTGAGATTAGTAATTGAATGTCAATATGACATTTAGCATTATGTGGTGGTGATGGCTGAAGACCTGGTCACGTGAAATTTCCTTTGGTTTATGGGACCATTCACTCCCATTCTGTATGATAGAACTGGTGTACAATTGTAGCTTTGAGGCTGAGCTGTGAGGCTGTCCCTGATTTGAATCTCTCCTCTGTCATGAACTCACCAGGTGGCCTTAGGCAAACGACTCAGTCTTCTTATCTGCAATATGGGGATAATAATACTTTACAGAGTTTTTCTAAGAACAACATCGAGATAATACATGTGAGACACTTTGCACACTCAGAAAGCATGATACAAATGTTATTATCCCTCTTGCTACTTTCATGTTGTAAATGTGGTTGCCTTGTGGAATTAAGAGACCTATAGGAGCTTTTTGCGAGCTTCACTTTCAGTTAAAACAGCTGGTAATGTTTGCAAGACGCAGGTGAGAATGTTGGTTTTTAGATGGTTTTATTATAATTATGATTATTAAGAATATTTCTGTACCACATTTCAACAAAACGTAGTTCCCAAAGCAGTTTATGTAGCAAAATAAATCAATAAATGGTTCCCTGACCCAAAGGGTTCATCATCTGAAAAAAGATGCAGAACAGACACCAGCAATAGCCACTGGAAAAGATGTGGGACAGTTGTTCTCCCCCTGCTAAATATGAGAGGACACAACTTTAAAAGTTCCCTATTTGCCCATTTAACAAGGTTTTAGTGCCTTTTTTTGTTCCCTGTATCTTAACTGTGACTTCTAAGAGATACACCTAACAGTAGAATCACAAAGTGCTAGAAGGGGCATCCAGGATTGCCAGATACTTCGAACTGGTGCAACATGTTGACTGGCATAGAAAGCAAGCAAGTGTAATTTCACCAACAGTGCAGCGCTGTGGATAGGTCTCTGCACTTACTAACAACCCAATCCTATCCCGCCCCCCGCCCCCCCAGTCCATAGCATGCAGCACCACCGACGGAGCATACTCTGCATGCTGTGGTGGGGAGATGATCAGGCAGCCTGGGAGAGGTAAGTAAAAATGTTTTATACCTCTCTGTAGGCTGCCTGGCCATCAATGGATCTCCTTGGACCCATGTCAACTCTTGGCATACGTCTAAGGAGAGTCAGAGGGCTGGGAAAGACAAATGGGATCTGGTGCATGCTTCTGCTGCCGAGATCCACCCCCAAACCACCGCTGGTTCCTCCCCTGAACCACCCTGATTCTCCCCTGAACTGCCCATGACCCACCCCCACAACCACTTTACCTGCTCCAGTGTAAAGTGGTCTGGGTAGTCTATTGGCGGGTACACAGAGACTCCGGCTGTTTGAGCCAGTAGCTCCAGAGTGCCCAGTGGCAGCACGCCTTGCAGTTTGAACATGCAAGAAGGGAGACCAAGAGACACAAGAGAAAGTCAAAGGAGAGAATGGACCCTAGTCTTTATGTAGAGTTGGTTTTGTAATTCCAGAACTGGATTTACAGCAGTGGATTGAGAGATCTGTTCCCATAGGCCCAAGATAGGCTTGGGCCGTAAATTACTTCCAGTTGTTTCATGCTGACTACAATAAATAGGTAGGTGAGATCCACTGGTCAAATCGTGGTCAAAGGCTCCCTAAAATTAACTTCCTCCCTGAAAGACATCACCTTAGGTCTGGTTCACACATGCATCTCATGGCATGATGATTCTAGAGATTACACTACACTTGATGATTGAAAATTGAAAAAAGCACTGCATTTAAGACAACTTCAGATGATATGGATGAATGACTGTGGCGTTAGATCTGTGACAGATGATTTATGTATCAAGTCACTATGTAATGGTGCAGTCATCAAGTGAAAAACCTGCATGTGTGAACCTGCCCTAAGATTTGTTTAAAAGGATGCTAAGGTAGTCACAGTTGATTAACTGTATCAGCAATATTAATTCAAAACAAGCCTTCTAATTAAGGGTGCAATCCTATAGACACTTCCTAGAAAGCATGTCCCATTGAACTCGGTGAGCTTATCTGTCAATAAACATGTTTAGGATTGAACTGCAAGGGGCCTGTAGGCTGTAAGGTCTTTTTCATACTATTTTCTCACCCTTTGAAATCTTTTCCTGAGTTGTGTATTTGTGCACAGAGGTGGTTTGCTCAGATAACTTTTAAAATGTTAGCTATACAAAATCAAGCCGATAAGAGTACATCTTCCCAATTATTTCCTTATCATCAACGTTATTTAGCAGTCGTGTGTATAAATGCCCTTCCTAAAACTTAGCCAAATGAAAATTTCAGCTATCTAATAGGAAAGTGATTGTGTAAATGCTAATAATATTCAGATAGATGTAGGACTAATACAACTGGCAGAGGAGCCTCATATTTAAGAAAATGCTTCGTTTTCACAAAGGATCTGTGTCTGTGCACCTTTAATTCATAAGTTTGCAGGCAAAAATGTGTCCAGCAGATGGCAGAGTTTTCCCAGCAATAAGGAGACAGACCAAATCTGTTCACCCAGCCCCTTCTCCATCAGCAAGAGAAACTGATCTGAATGTACAATAGTGCAGGCATTGCTGTGCTTTTATTTTTTAATGGGGAGATTTTGACTGTAATTGAAAAATCTTTTTTTTAAAAAAATGGCAGCTTTGCGGAGTTGGCGTCCATCTGTATTTAAAATATAAGAAACAACAATATCAGAATAAATCACAAGACAATGTGCAAATGTTTAAATTGTAATACAAATGAGATCTACAGACAGATATGGATCCTGTAACCATTAAAAGTCACCCTTTCCTGCAGCCTTTTGGTGAAACCATGTTCTCAAAATCATGGATAGAGGAACATAGGCAAAGAAGACAGGTCAAGACCGTACAATTTAAATGACAAGAGTGTGGCGTTTCATACTTAATGAATATGTCATTAACTGCCATGATACAAAAGTCAAATTGGATCTAGAGTTGTGGAGAGACGCATGCCCTTATCTCCTGCTTTTGGGGCTTCCCAAAGGGGTATGATATCCACTGTGGGAAAGAGGATGCTGGACTAAATGGGCATTTGGCCTGATCCAGTAGGGCTTTCCTTATGTTCTGAAACCAATTTGCTCCCCACAACTCCCCCCATCCACTGTGTTGTTGAATTATTCTTGGAATATTTGCATAATCTCAAATTTGTTGAAGCCTGACATTGTGAAATTTGATATATGACAGTATTTGGCAGTTGATACGTCAAAGTTTTGAAAGTAACAACGTACTAACATCTACATTCCAATGCACTTCAATATATATACAAAACACCACATTTTAGAACAAGTAATCTAATACTTATGACTGAATGAGGTTGAGGGTGACTTTGGCTTGGTTGCCTTGGCAGTAGGGATGCATTATACAGTATCTTTGCCCTGTCACCTGCAGCTTATGAACAGTTTTGTACCTTTATACAAAGGGATTAAAAAAATCACTCAGAGGGTGGCATGTTTTGTAGGTGGAAGAGAACATCCATAAAATTCACACACTCATTTAAGCTCAGGACTCGTTTTTGACAGTATTTAATAATGGATATGCAATGATATTTAGTATTTCACAGTATTTCAACAACTGAAAGCTTGCTTGAGTCCATATTTTATTTTATGCATGCCAAAATAATTAAGAGTTACCAAAAGGATTAAAGCATACACATTTTGAATTCTAAAAAATAAATAAATAAATCCATACGCAAAGTGTGACAAAATTTAGATTAGCATCAATGCAGGGGACAATATTCAATTAATGTGATGCAACAATATAATTAATAAACCAATAGCTAGATTACTTTCTTGATTTAGAGTGGATTATTGCCAGCAACTAGAGCAATCTAGGAGCTTTGTATCCTTTGACCATGGTGTTTAAAAGACTGCCCTCAATCGGGGTGAAATTGAAGATAATCATGAGTCTTTTTTTTTCTAGGTGCCAACAATGGCAGAGATTACGGGAATGGGGAATGGGGAGGGCTTGTTTGGTGGTGGTGGTAGTGCCCCATCTGTAAACACCCTCCCCCCCAAAGTGAGGGATACACTAGCCCTTCTGTCATTTTGACAACAGGTTAAGATGTTTTTACTTTAGTTTTAGTGACTTGGATTGTATTGCTCTTTTTCTGGAATTGTGCTAAGTTTTAAGGCAGTGTTTCTCAAAGTGGTAGGTCGCAATCCACCACGAAAACCAGAAGTGACTGCTACCCCCTTAAGGGGGGTGGTGACATTCGGTGACATCCCTCAGCAGCCGGCAAAAAGTTTTTTTTAAACTTACATGGGGTCACGCTGGCCCTCTGGAGGGTACGGGGGGCGTGCCCCCTCTGCAGGCCTGCTTTGAGAACTTTTGATTGAAAAGTGGTATATACATTTTCTTAAGAATACAACTTTTAGGATATTTTCCAAAATATGTGGGAAATCTTGAGGCATAGTATAATTGAACCTTGATCCCCTTGAAGAATTGTCCTGCAAATATTTAAATTTGCAATTGTCAACTCATTAAAATTGTAACATATAGCTGATTGATTGATCCAATAGATTGATTGTTTTAAAACAACTTGATTGATCAAAAAGGTGTTGCTGGTTCACTGGACATCAGATCTAATTTTTTAAAATTATTATTTTAAAAAAATAAAACCACTTCTAACAACTCCAGGTATCAAAGTTATAAAAGAGACACCCATCCAGTATGAGAGAGAATTAAGAGCACCTCATTTAAGATGGTTCCTATAATGCATGCCTCATCTACACCCTAAGACAGAATGCTTCTTGTCTTTTGAATTATTTTTCTTAAATGCAAATGTATGCAGATGTAATTGATTGATTACACCCTGCATTAATTGATAATTAATTAATCAACTAAAACATAATTGATCTACAAAGATCTGTTTCACTTAGTGATGCCCTAATGATAATTAGTAATTTCTGGAGCACAACCTATCATGATCTCTGGCCAACAACAAAGTGACACATGGAGAAGGTTGTGTGTGATACAGCTTCCTAATATTCCATAAAAATCCCAAATGGTATAACACAATTATGTCACACACAACAATTATTTCACTCCCTTTTGGAAGAGTCTCCTACAGTGTACACTAAAAGGTGTTAGAGAAGTAATGTGTTATTCCCATAGTACTCTCAGCACAGAGGTTATATCTATGTATAAAATGAGATCTTGAAGATCAAATTGCATTAGCTCAAGAGAAGGTTGAAGATTTCCATTCTAAATCAAATCTTGCAGCTCGGCACTGTGAAATTCTGACAAGGGAATGCTGACTCACTTATTAATCTCAGATCTGTTCACAATGGGGACCATCCAGCAGGAACTCTCCCATTTAACATATATGGTAGCGGCACAGATACGGGCAGCGCAATCCTACGTAAGGATCTGGGTGGTGGCCCAGGACCGCCCACCAGATACTATCCCCATTCCGGACTGCCCTGCAACGGCCTGCAGGTCTACTCAGGAAAGGGGACATTCGTCCCCTTCCCCGGGTGTAAACTGGGCCCGGTCCAATGGGCCTCCTCGGATTTCCACCAGCTAAATAGCTCGTGGAAGTAAGAGGAGGCCGTGTAACAGCCGAGCCAGCCAGGCGGCGGACGGGGATATGGTGGATGCCATCTCCACCCCCTCACGGCCAGCTCAGCCAGTAGCCCCCCTCCCCCGCCACCCTGACCACCCCCACGGCCGCTGCAGCTTGACTTACTTCCTCCGGCAGCCGTGGGGTGATCTGGTGCCGGAGTGAGGGCAGCCAGCCTCTGCGCCAGCCGGCCTTACTCCCAAGTTGTCGCGAACGTGCTTTACGGCACGTTCACGACAGCTTCGGGCGGCGGAACGCTTGTTCCGATGCCCGATCTACCTGTAGAATTGCGCAAGACCAGCGCAGAGGAATTCCTAATGAATTGTGTCCTATATTTTACCCCAACAGTTCAAAACAAATTATGCATTTCTGGATAATTTCGTGAGATCAAGGAGAAAGAAAACCTTGGCCATTTTGGAATATAAGGGTAGAGACTGCATTCTTATATTCCATAGTATTTTAAATATCTGCACGACAAAATATTTCAAACTGAGAAATTCGTGAACAATATGAAGCCAGTGGCAATTGTGGTGGGAATTATTGATTATTTCGGTGTAGGTTGGTTTCTTTATTTTCCAAAATTATTTATTGAAAATAAATAGTATCTCATCTTTCCAAAGCTCAAGCCTGGTTACATAAAACACTTGACAACAACAGTAACTGAAGGGACATATTGTTCTTTCATTGTATGCCAGTTGAAACAATTACTTCTTGCGGGAAGCTGAAAAGGATCCATGGAACTTAACTAGTGTCTATAAAAATGCATCTGAATGGGACAGCATTGGAGCAGGGCTTCATCTGTCCTTTGACCCCTCTCCTGTTCCCTCCTAAGTTAAAGTGCCTGGTTTTGTCCATTTCTCCTTTTTCCACTCTCCTTTCCAGTTTTGCATTCTTAAATAAACTCTAGTTTTTACTTGCCTGTTTCTTTCGGACCAGAGCTAAGAGTGATTGCTCCTTGCTCCCTGATGGAGCACTCGGCTAATGCTACAAAGGGAAAGTGTTGGTTGCTATGGAGTTGAGGTTGGCCTGATCAGTGGTCCCCCACAGTAGCATAGCTAGCCCGCCGGGGGGGGTGGCACCCCATGACATCACAATCCGTACCCCCTAGTACATGACATCATCCTCCGGTCGGTTTTTCGGCAAAAAACATCCACCCCGGCGTTTTTTCGCCAGAAAACAGCCACTAGGTGCCTGGGCAGGCGGGGGGGGGGGAAGGTATGATGAGGAAGAGCACCCCCCTTTTGAGGTATTTTCCCTTTGGGTGGCAGCAACTATCCCTCTTTGTTTCATTGCGAGGTACCCAAGCAGTGGCGGACTGGGTCAAAAATTATTGGTTGTCAGGAGACAAAGGGGGCCCACCCAGGTCTTTGCTGTCTTCGCAATGTATGCAATAGCACGAAGCACCTTTTTTCTTTTTCTTTTGTGGGCGCAATGTGCCCGCTTGCCTCCCGTAAGAGCACCCAAAATTATTTATTTATTTTCCCCCATTTCACGTGGCTTTTCACCCCATTTCTTGCCACTTTCCACCCATTTCTTACCACTTTTTGCCACATTTTCCGCCCCCATTCACTTTCCGCCCCCATTTCTCGCCACTCCCTGCTCCCTCCCTGCTTGATCTCGTCGCTGTGGCCGCCTTTCCCATTTCCCCGTTTGCCTTTGTTTCTTCCCCGCTTGTTGTCACCGGCGCCGCCGTCCTCCTTGCCACTGCCTGCGCAGCCGCCGCCTCTTCATCCCGACCAGCCGGCTGCAACGTGGCCTCTTCAGAGCCTGGTCTGCTGTGTTACTCCCTGCGTAAGGTTCTCACAGGCGCACGAGAGCTCTCCCTTTTGCTGGGAGAGCTCTCGCAAGCCTGGGCGAACCTCGCGCAGATGCGCGGTGAGTCATGGCCTGCAGGAAAGCAGCAGGCCCGGCTCAGAAGAGGCCCGGCCTGCCCTGCCCCGATGCAGCCCACTTGCCATAGGACAAGCTGCCACCCTGGCCAGTCCACCACTGTACCCAAGGGTACATAAGATGGTCAGGTGCACGAGTTGTATGCCTTGCTTCTCTCCCATATTCCTGCACAGTGGGCCGCAACAGCCTCATTCAGATCACTACAGCTTCTTCTGGGAATTACACTAGAAGGAGTTAGATTATCAGATACAAACTTGACAGAAACCAGAACTACATTAGCTGCATGTTTCTCTGCAGTGCTGCCATGGCCTTAATACTGTCATTAGAATTCCACATATGCATGATGAGTCCTATATCTGAATCAAGTATTTGGAATGGACTATCAATTCAAGCTTAACAATGACTTGCCTATTCTTGGACATCACAAGGCCTATGAGCTGGAACCTTGTTCAGAGTCTGGAAACTGGCACAGAATCCCGAGAAACCTGGTTTTTGTCAGCCTGACCTATTAGCACACACCCCAGGAAAAACTGACCTATTAGCACACACCCCAGTAAAGCTTCTGTTATCTAAAATTGTTGTTTAGCTCCTACACCTGCCCTGTCAGAATCTTGATCTTAGTGATTTGGTTTCATATTGCACCATCCCACTACTTAACATTTTCAAACTGGTGAAAACAATGGCTACATCCCTAAGTTCCATGGAGGTGAAGATATTTAGTGGTGGCCACTTTTATTACATGCCAACTTTTCATTTTAGTGCCTGATCCCATTTCAATTATGTAATGCTGCATAGGGCATTGCATTTCCCCTGCTACTGTAAGTTAAGATTGCTTTGTCAGCAAAGCTAGTCTAAATTTCTATTTATAAATGTTCCACGCTCTCCCCAGGTGCCTACTGGGCATTGAAAAAGGATATCTCAAGAGAAATGATTTACCTGCATGATGACACTAGGAAAATACTGTATTAAGAAGTTCCAAAGCCCCACCACATTGGAAAAGTGTTATTTTCAATGGAGACTTTGAAATTCAGGACCCAGTTCAATCCGTACTGTATGCTGGCGGATCACAAGGTCCAGATCACATAGGCCACTGGCAGGGAAGCCTCTCCACCATTCTGCGGAGAGCTGCCATGGGCGCAAAGGGAGGCTGGAGGCCATGCATTGGCAGTGGTGCCACACAGACCAGTCGTTGATGGAGATCTGTTGGTGGCAGGGGCAGATCAGAGTGGGGATTGGGCCGGACCAGGGGTGGTTCAGTGGTGGGGTGGGGGCAGATCTCAATGACAGCAGCATCTGTGGGATCCAGAGCCCCTGTCCCAGGACTGACATGCCCCCTGGAGTGTAACAGATCTCTGCCAGCAAAAGAGGTGGCATAAATCTGAGTAGGCCCAAAGGAGCCCAGGCAGCAGCAGAGGAGGTAAGTAAAACATTACTTAACTCTTTTGGCCAGCCTGGTTCCCTGCTGGCATACAGGATACAGCAGAGGCTGCGCTGGCGGCCCTAAATCCTGCACGCCAGCAGGGGATAAGGTTGGGCCATCAGTCATTGATGTGTCAGATAGCAAATGGAGTTCAGCCCAAACAGGGGCCATTCTTGAGAATGTTTAGTTGCCAATTCACATAGGCACCCAAAGAAGGGCTAGAAAGGAAGTGGGGATCATGGGTTGATCAAGCCCTTTTGGGTCCCCTCCCATCTGGTAGTGGGTCTTATCTAGGCTGACCATTCGTCCCGGTTTGGCTGGGACAGTCCCGGTATTGGGGTGTTGATCCCGGCCAGATCCCGGGGGGCCCTCAGCAAAAATAAAATTTAAAATAATTTTTTTATTAAAAAAACACATGGCGGCCACCATGTAAAAAACATGGCCGCTGCCTCCTGGGCCGTTTGTGCGCATGCGTGCGGCTTTTGAGAGCCGCACGCATGCGTACAAGCGGGTGGCGCAGAGTGGCAGAAGAACAGGAGGCTGCGGCTGCGAGCAGGCCGGGCCCGCTCTCTGAGCCGGCTTGCCTGCTCTCGCCGCTCAAGCCGCTCCAAGCTCAGAGTGACGGCAGCCGGTGAGAGCGGCGGCTCGCCCTCGAATCGCCTGCTCTCCTCGCTCCGAGCTCGGAGCGGCGAGAGCGGGCGAGAGCGGGCGAGCCGGCCGGCAGAGTGGAGCAGCTGCAGCAAGCAAGCAGCAGCAGCAGCAGCGCAGCGGCGAAGACGGCGACGGGGTAAGACGAATCTTAATTTATTTATTTAACTGCTTTATTTATTTATTTAGCTCCTCGGCTAAATAAATAAATAAATAAATTTGTGGATGCGCTTTGCGCCCCCTTGGTTTCTCACATTATTTATTTAGCTCCTTGGCTAAATAAATACATTTAATGATTCAATTTAATATTACATTGATTTTTAATTTATATATTTATATATTTTTATATTTTAATTAATTAATTAATTAATTAATTAATTAATTGTGGGGGGTGTGGGGGGTGTCCCGGTTTAAGGGCTCAAAAATATGGTAAGCCTAGTCTTATCCCCCTGTTAATAAAAGGAGTCCAGGTCCAGTCAGTGATATTAAATAGGAAGACTTTTTATTAGTTATAGCAAGAGGTAGCAACAACTAACAACGCAATCCTGTCTAAGACAGGACCGGCAGAACTACTATTCTGGCAGCACCGGGTATTGCAAGTGTGCTGTAAAGCATGTTTTTGACACCTAATGAGTAAGTGGCGCCGGCACCGCTCGCTCTGCCCTGGACCCAGGCTGTCGCCAGGCGCAGGTAAGGACTGCACCGGGCAGTGTGAGAAGGGTGGAATGGGGGGCCATTTTGCTGGCGCACATCCAAGGAGACCCATTGGGGCGGCTGGGACGTTTCTCGGGGTAAAGGGACAAATGTCCCTTTATCCCGAGGAGGCCTCTGCCTGTGTTGGTCCGATCCTGGATAGGATCCGGTGCAACGCTTCAGTAGTCCTAGACAGGATTAGGCTGCCTGTTTCCTAATTCATCACTCTCACACCCATAATTGCACATCTTTCATACACACAGCCCAGGCAGTTTTATGTTGCAGCGCTGAAATGGTGCAACCTAGATTAGGAGAACGTGATGGAAAAGTTCTGCCCAAATTTCTTTGGGTTTCTTCTCTTAACCTCTTGGGGTTGTTCTTCCTAGAGTGGGCCACCTTATGGGATGGGCCCCTCTGTACATGTCACTTACCCTTTGTCTCCTGGACTGGAAAAATCCATTTCAGCTTCCTTCCTTTAGGGGAGGTACACAGGTTCCTCTTTATCAGCTCCCACTGGATTCCAAACAGAAGTCTTCTGCTTCTCCCCTTTCACATACCGTGAGTTCTGATAAGCTGTTAGTCAGAGACCTCCTTCCTTTGAACACTGAGGCCTCTCTCTTCAGCCCTCCAGGAGGTTGCTAACAAGTTAAGAGTCTGTGCATGTTAGAGTTCATCTGTAACACTGACCTGGTTCCCCTTCCTGATCTATCAGTTGTCTCCCATCAGCCTTCATGGCCTTTTCTGCCTGGACACAGCCCCTGCCCTTCAAGCATCTTTCACACACTTTTGTTTGTCTCCTTCATGCTGTGTAGAGGTAGCTGCATTCTAAGGGAAGAGGTCTGGGAGGGGGAGAGGAGTAAGAAGGAGGCTCTGTAGATCTCATTCCTACGTCACTGGTTCCCAATCTTTTTCACCCCACGACCGACTTTCAGCGTGGAGCTCTTCAGCCCAGAAGTTTTGGCAGTGATGTGATCATACCAAAACGTCTGGGTTGCCAAGCATTTGCATTTTTTTTTACACAAACAGCTGGCCACCCGAGCCTCTGCTTGGCAGTCTTTGGCTACTTGGGGCCTCATTGCATCATGTTCCTGCTGAGAGAACAAAGGCAGAAGCTCGGGCGTTAACAAAAATGAGAATGCTCAGCAACCCAGAAGTTGAGGCTTGGGGAGTGGGCTGTTCACAACCCACCAAAAATTGGGTCATGACCCACTTGTGTTTGATAAGAGGTAGCAGCAGAAATATTTGTATCATAGTCCAACTTCATGGCAACCCAGGTTTTCCCTTCTGACAGATGCTCATTCTAGGTGAGCCTTTTTCTGGTTATAGTTTTGAACTGGCTTTTTAATATATTGCTTGAGTATGAGGGGACCATAGCTCCATGGTAGAGCACCTGCTTTTCATGAAGAAGATTCTTAAGGTCAGTCTGCAGTATATCAAGGTAGGGCTTGGAAGACTCCTGTCTAAAACCCTGGAAAGCTGGTACCAATCAGTGTAGACAATGAAAAGCACAATGAACCAATGTTCTGATTCAGTATAAAACAGCTTCATTCGTTCAGATGAAGATACCTTGTGGCTTCCATTAGGATATTACGGTCAGTTATTTAATGCATCCCACATACAGGCTGCAATCCTGTGGACACTTTCCTGAATTCAATGAGACTTACTTCTGAGTAGACAAGCCTAGGATTGTGCTGTTATTTTATTTACTTACATGGAATAAATTCCAATAACCACATGTGGTGTCTATCATGGCTGTCGTGGGAAATGACATTCAGGGCTATAGAAATGTTGTTGAAGACACATTCACTTCTCACGGGGTACCGAACTGTCCTTTCTGGATGTTGACATTTTAGTGAGGAGTTTGCTTCTTAACAATTCTTGATTGGGAATTGGTGGGACTACAATTTATTCAAATAATTAATTTATTTATTTTTCACATTGTTTTATACCGCCCTTCCTCCAAGGAGCTCAGAGTGGTGTACATATTTCCTCCCCTCCTTTTTGTCCTCACAACAACCCTGTGAGGTAGGTGGGGCTGAGAGATAGTGACTGGCCCAAGGTCACCCAGGAAGCTTCGTGGCTGAGCGGGGATTTGAACCTGGATCTTCCAGGTCTAAGTCCAACTCCCAAACCACTACACCATCCTGGCTCAAATAATGTTATATTTGGAGAGCCTGGTGGCAGTAATGGCCAAACTAGACAGGCACACAAATGCAGAAGGTAGAGGCATGCTTCTTGAGTGTCTCTCTTTCCTCAAAAAACCCATGCAAGGGGGTGAACCCTGTCAGAACCAGGGCTCACAGGGAAGCTTTTTTTCTCTCCCCATCCTCCAGACTGAAAATTGCCCCCCTCCCTGAAGTGGCGATTTGCTCATTGCAATTTGATGAAATTTCACTTTGGGAGAAACCATCACACCAGAGGGTGTGAAAATGGAACATAGGGACTGAATTAACCTGCCCTTCCCAGCATGTCCCAGTTCCAACCAGCTTTGCTGTACTGTGTGGCTAGTTTTAGGGAGAAAGAGGCATGCCCCCTTGGAAGTATGTCTCTAGTCTAGCGCAAACATTAGCACATATGTCCAGTTTGATCATAAGCCTTTATATTAGAAGCTATTTACTTGTAGTTTTTAAAAGGTTTCACAACAAAGTATTTCAAACTAGACTACTGTATATGATGGAGGGAAACGTTGTCTGAGTTTAGAAATTAGCTCCTCAGCGCCCTTCACTGAGGAGTTATTAAGGTTATCGGTATCTCTTTGGTTTGTAAATTCTCATTCCTTATCTTTTGTTCCCAACAAGTGTGTGCCTTTGCCAAATGCAGGCTGTCTATCACAATGAGACATGCTTGAGAGAGAGAGAGAGAGAGAGAGAGAGAGAGAGAGAGAGAGAGAGAGCCCCTGACTGTAGAGCAGGCTAATACTCTTACAGCAATCAGAAGTCTCAAATTAGTTTATTGCCGCTCAGTTAGCATTTGCATTTATTTGCACTGAATTCTACAGAAACTTCTCATCAGAAGGTAGATTTCTTTCAGAAGAATGGGCAATATAATCAGGAAAATGCCTTCTCTGCAGGCACATGAGAATGTGGTGCCTAAGAACTCAGGGATTTTTTTAGATTGCTGTTTATCGGACAGTTTGTTGCCATTTGCTGTATTTGCAGTGACAACAGCAGATTGTGAGTGATAGAAGCAATATCCCTCAAAGAGTACTTCAACTTGATGATGTGGCTGTGGTGAAGCACCTCCTAAAGCATACAGCACTTGTGTTCTTTCCAATAGCTTTATGCTTGCAGGATTGTCAGGAGTGCCTCCTTACTTACAGCTTGGGACTTGTGTTTTCCTAGGGATCATTAGGGAAGGGATCAAAAATAAAACTGCTCACAAAATCATGCCCTTATATACAAATCGATGGTGCAGCCACATTTAAAATACTATGTACTGTTCCAGCTGCCATGGCTCCAAAACGATATTGTCCTTACTGATAAAATTTTAAATAGGCTTGCTTTGAAAGTACATTATTTTTATTCCTTCAATACCTGCTAAGAAGAATATATTTTAACCGTAGACTGTAACAATAATTCTTAACGTTCATATAGCACTTTCAATTGATCAAAGTACTTTATACAAATGATCTTGTCCTTATAACAGTCCGGCAAGGTCTGTAAATACGATTATCCCCAAATCACAGAAGGGGAGCTGGGATTACAGACAACTCAACTGGAGATGAACTGTGCAGATTGAATGTGTAGACTTGTCTCGCACCCAGATTCGACATCCGCATGCAGGGTGAGGCATGCATCTTGCTTCTATACGTGGATTCTCCTTTGAATGCGTTGAACCTAACTTCTCTTTGTAACTTGCGGATAGTCAGACTTTGCACAGTAATCTATACATTTGAGAATGCTTTTAAAATTAGCATTTCTGCAATATAATATGTTCTCTGCCAGGTGGTCTGTATAGAACATATAAACTATGAAGGCGGCACCCTCTTTTACTTGTTCTGTACAGTTAAAGAACACATTATTTCACTCCTGCAGTGGAATGTTTGCCGAATGCTTCTACCTAAACAATTTATTGTATTGCATTCAATATACCATATATATAATCCAGTTAAGATCAGACTCCAGCAGAATCCTACATCTTCCGTTTGGTTGTTCTGCCAAATAAATTTTGCAGGCATACTTGAAGTAACTAGTCACGTTTCAGAAGGTCAGGATACTAGAGCAAGGGGAATGAATATTCACAAGCATGAATTACTGTTACAGTTGTTCCTGAAATGGACTTTCAAGTTAAATTCAATTATTGTTGTTCTGCCCACTTGAACCCTCTGAAATACCCAGCAAAGCCTCATGGTTTAAAATAACCAACAAACATTGGAAAATACTCTTGTCTCCATATCCAAGACCTGGTCCTTCTTCCCAGACTGCCCTCTTGGTTTTAGTCAATTAGAATACCTGAAACAGGCCATCAGTGTCTTCTGGAATTCTGGTTAGAATTAAGGAATGGAGCCACTATGAACACTACCTATATTGACCTGATATTGGTATAGTCCAAATTGGTTGACTTTTCCTAGGGCAAGGTATTTTGTTCTCCTCTGAACCTAAGAGGGGGATCTCACCGCCTCTTGCTTCTGCCATGCTCCCAGCCCCCCCTCCATTACCTGTTTAGCCCTTTCCTTCCAGCCCTTCTACCTTTCAACTAAAACATGACTTGCCCAAAATGATGCTGTTGTTTTTTGACATGCAAAAAGATCTCAGCATTTCTTTAAAAATGCAGCACTGCCCTTTCTTTGAACCAGCTTAACTACAGCAAATATTTTTATTCCAAGTAAATAATCATTGTGCCATGTGGAATGTACAGTATATTCAGAGGCAGTACAGTATATCGCAAAATACCAGATGTAACAATAAGTAATCACAAGAAGCAGTAGCGGTCATACATCCCCCATGGGGGGGCCGCCGCGACACCCCCACACCCCCATATATCATTCAGATAGCAGAATGATATATGGCAGTGTTTCCCAAACTTTTTCTACCTGCGGCTCCCTTGGCCATTGGGGACCTTTGGCCGTGGCTCCCCATTACATTATGTTGATGCCTGCCAATTGGCACTACACTGTTTTCTGAAAGGATTCCGTGGCACTCCGCGGCTCCCCTGGCTGGTTCCCGCGACTCCCCTGGGAGCCACGCCTCCCAGTTTGGGAACCACTGATGGTATTACCACTAAAGAGCCCTAAGAACTAGATTAGGCCAAACAATGTGACTTGCCCAAGGTTACACAGTACTCTCAGAGTCTAGAGCATGGTGAGTCAGCCCGAGGGTGATTTTTCTAAAGTCTGATCTTCAAGGTCAATATCCAATAAGCCAGAGGTTCCCAACCTGTGGTACTCGTACCACCGATGGTACTTTGAGTGACTATCGGTGGTACGTGACAGGCTGGTTCTTAAAATGGTTTTCCGAACTCCTGTCTGACTTGCAATTCATCTGACTTGCTGGTCTTGCCTTTGGATCCTCCAAGGCCTGTTATCTGGACAGGCAGTAATTAGACCGGCAGGAACAGCAACCAGCTGCTAAGAGGTCTCTTATCTGCCGTTCCGATCTCTCTCTCAGCTGCTTCTGCTCCTTATCTCCAATCTGTACTGTTTCCTATTGCTTCCAGTATATACAGTACACACCACTGAACCACTAGGTGGCGCAGGCAAGAAGGAGCAGGCAAGAGCAAAGCAGGCAAGGCAGGTGGCACTTTAGAAAATTGGACTGGGACATGTGGTACACCTGGCGACAAAGTTTGGGAACCTCTGCAATAAACTATCGCTGTTTGGTGGCTCTCTGGCCACCTAACTACTTTTACATCCCAATCTTTTGCTCGTTTACTCAGAAATGAATGACTTCAAGCAGATGCAGTAGAGTCCTCAGCAATATGCATGGGAAACTGGGGGAGGGAAGTGAGAAGCTGGCCCTGATATAACAAGCTTGTCCCTGATTTCAGCTGTGAAATGTTGCAGGATATGATTACGAATCTCAATTGTAGTAATAGTGATAGCATAACGTTTGCAATCCAATTACCGCTATTCTAAATTGTCATCGTCTTTTCAAAAAGCATAGTGGGGGAAGGTAGGAAGAGACAGAATAGAGCTGGTCATAATTGTAAAATGTTATACACTTTCAACTGAGTCATAAGCCACTGTGAGGCAATCTTGTTTCTCCCCAGAAATACTTTTATGCATTTGTTACATGAGAAACAGGTGAAGGAGTTGCATGCAAGTGTGATGGGGGTTGGAGCGAACAACTTGAGAGAGACTGTGTGAGCCTTGTACAGATGCATCAGGCAGACATTCATCAGGTATATCTTTAGTAAGTGAGTGGGGAAGTGTCACCTGTTGAATTTCTGCCTGGACATATCCTTTCCTAGCCCAGTGTTGAGCTGAAAGGCTGCGTGCACTGCATCACTGCCTGTTTGCAGCAGCAACCTAGAAGCACACAATAGTGGCCCAGGTTTTGCGCCGCCATAAAGGAACTTGCACTGAGAACTAACATTCTGGCAGCGCAAGACCTGAATAGATTGTGGCTTTAAGATCTGTTTGAGTTAGGAAGGTAAATGAACACACTAGTTCCTTTATTTGGTACTGTGAAACTTTAAATTGATATTATGCAGCTCAAAGGAAGAGTCAAAAAAGAAGAAGCTGGATAACATTTCTCCCAATGTGTATGCCACAAAAAAATGACCTTGGGAATTTTGTGACCCCTTCCCCCCACTTTCTCACTTAGGGCCATGAGGCTGACTGAGATGGTGGCCTCAGGCGGTGCAGGGGCCCCTACCTCCACCCTTATGCCTCCTCCTGTCTCTGCTCCTCTTCCTCCTTCCACTCCTTGGTGTTGAAAATGAAGAAGGGAATGGTGCAGAAGAGAAAGTGTGGAGGAGAGGGGTGGGTAAGATCTTCGAGCTAGCACTTCCTTTTCTGCTCCATTTCCTTCTTCCTTTCAAATCCAGAGAGCGGTTTGAGGAAGAGCACTAGAGGCAGCAATACAGTGTCGGGATGTCTTGGGCCGGTCCTGTTCTCACACGGATAACGGAGCACTCCTGATGTGCCCGAGGATAACAAGCAAGACTCTGTGTAAGACAACATGAAACTACAATACGCGAAGAAGCTATGCTGATTCAGCATCCAGAGGCATGGCTAGCCTCTCCAGCATCCCCCGCATGTTACGGCACAAGCCCCACTCCATTGTGGCGAAAAATGCCCCCCGGTGTTGTTTTCTGTAGATACAGCTTCCAGGAGCCCAGGCAGGTGGGTGGGCCAAATGTGAGCCATGTGAACATTTTTCGAACGCTGTGGCAGCGTGCTTTTCACCCCCGTGTGCCGCATGGGGGCCCACTGCCCCTGCCCCAGGTGGCCCTCCGCTGCTGACAGCATCCATAATTAGAGGCTATTCCAAGGAATCCAGTCCAACCCTATGCACACTTCCCTGGGAATAGGTTCCATTTAATATAATGGGACTTACGTCTGAGTAGACATGCCTAGGATTGCACTGTCAGTTGGCTTTCAAACTCATTTGTAAGCACAAGAGCACTTCCAGATGGAGCATCAGGCCTTGGGCATCAGGCCTGCTGATTCAGAGCTTCTGACACTGGTAAGTCGCACGACGGCCATGCCGATCCGGTCTTTATGGTGGTTAAGATGGTCTTAAAGGACAATGACATTCTCATTTTTGCCACTGTAGTAGAAAGGGAAGTGAAGACTGTGGGGGAAAAACAGTCATGTTATCCTGTGTATTAATCCCGTGCATTTTTATGACAATTACATTCTGAATGAAGCACAACGAATTCTTTAGGAGAACTGGATGCAATTTGCAATCTTTCCAGTGCACTTCCAGATCCTTTATTAGTCGTATCTCCCAGCAATGAATTAAAGTGGCATTAAAAGCCCACAAGCTGCTTTGGATGTTCATGTTGCCAAGCTCAATCTGCATCTGAGACACAGACATGAGTCTTTTTTCCCTGAGAGGGGGAAAAAGCATTGTTCCTTGAACATCCCACTCTTCATTTCTATACTGTGTTTTATTTCATGCTGTGTTAAGGGAAAATGGGAAAGTTCAAGATACGGAACTCTTTCATGCTTAAATAATAATAATGCTAGCGTCCGTGAAATCCTATCAGAAGTACTTTTTCTTTCTCTCTAGGTCTCATGAAAGGTACATTTAAAGGCAGCCCAAGTGACTCTCAATTTTACAAAGCTGAGTTAAATTCAACTTGCTAACAACGTGCTTGTTGGTTCTCCTAAGGGTCAAAACTGCAAGTTACACATCATTTGTGCTTCTGTTTTTGTTTTAGATTGAATGTAATAGCAGCCGTAGGGCCTCTAATCGGGGCCCATAGGTCTGTTCACACATTAAACTGTACATGGATACATCTGTGTGCCTGGGCATAATCATCATTAGTCTGTACCTGGATAGTTATTCACATGTTCCATCCAGTGCAGGTCCAATCTATACAGTGTACATGGATTGTTGATCTGTAAAAATGAACCTAGGTACAGTCATTCACAAGGAAATGTGTATCTATGTGCAAACAGCTGCATCTGGGCACAAACCTCGGTCCCTAATGTGTTAATGGCCCTTCAGGGTGCATGGAGAGGCTTATTTAACCCTTTCCAGACCACAATCCAAACAAAAAAAGTGTTCTCATCTGCTGCTTGCCTTGGGAGGGAAGCTCCGTTTAGCAGCTGGGGAGCAGGGATTTGATTTCCCGGGTTTCATTCTGGGATGGGTCCAGAAAATCTCATCCAAGAATTCTTGAACTATCTCAACCACTGCCCATTCAATTACCTTGCTCACAACCATTATAGTAAGACCTCTGATTGCTTTAATTGAAACTACTGCATATTTATGCAGGAAGTACTGTAGCGTTTTCAGTGCCACGGGAATAAGTATCCTATATTTTGCAATGTCTTTATTCACAAGATATTTGAAGCCTTCCCTGGCAAATCATCTGCTGACATCATGTTGAACCCTATAATAAATGTTTCACACACTTATACTCAACATTTGTATAGTGCTTTCTGAGCATGCAAAGGGCTTCTCGGCAAACCTGTCAAGTAAGTCTTATTATCCTCATATTGGAGCTGGGGAGCTGAACCTTAGATAGAGTGCCTGGTGAGTTCATAGCACAGGTGAGATTTGAAGTAGGGAAGACCTGATTTGCAGCTCAGTCAGCCACCAGCCTGCACCAGCTCTCAAATCTGGTTTAAAATGGTGAATGCGTATGCCCCAAGTCACTTGAAGTGACTGTGTTTTCACAGGATGGAATTATCCAATATACCAAGCATAGCTTTCTGATTTTCATCAGTCTTACAGATTCATACCACTTTGCTGCATTCCCTTGGGCACCTTCTAGACTAAGCAGCAATGTTTCCCCATCAGCTGTCATGGAAGTTATGTATGTATTTATTAAGTTTAAAAAAAATTAACCCTGGGTATCTGCATGAATATCACTCTACGCACTGACAGCAGAAGATTACCCTTCAGCACTATTATGACTTACTCCCATTTGGTGTCCTGGCTTGAATCCAGATTGTTCTCTGGAAAAGGCACTGAATTTGGCAACGTACACATTGGAGACTTGTATTCTAACTTGGTACAAGCTTGCCCTCATCATGGGAATTAGGTGGAGAGACTGAGGGTGGAACTAGGTGCCATGGACAACATAAGGGTGCCTCTGAAAATAGCAATTCTGTGTATTAGTCTCCCCTGGCCCTTGGTAATGTCTAATGAAGCTCATTATGTGCTCATCATCACACTGTAGTTTTCTTCCTCCACTGTTCATCCTTGGCTGCCATTGGCACTGAGAAATTATAGGATCAGGGGCACCAGGAAGTACTAGACACAATGATACCACTGGCAGCAATCCATTATATCTCTAACAGCTACTTTACCCTGGAGAAGAAATATCCAAGTTTTGCACTATTAGATAATGGAATGAGAAAGAGAGGTGTGAGACTCTAATTGATGAATGAAACACAGTGTTTCTGCCCCAAAAGCTGTGATGAATATTTTCAGTTCAACTAACATGTGCATATGCATCTAAAATACGACACTTGATCGGTTGACTTTAGCTATGCAAGTTTACCAGGTGCTAGGCAGGAAGGAGGAGGGAACGTTTGGCATTGAGTGCAGAGAAATATTACAGGTTCACCTATACAGCGCTAAGACCAAATGGAACAAACCAACTTGCCCAGAAGTTGCACACAGCTCTTCTTTACTGTACTTTACTGTGGGCTGCTATGTAACACTGGCATGGTTTGGTCTTCCTACACACAGTGTTTAAGTACCTCACATTTGAATGCTACATCATGAGACTTTGGTGTAAGAAGCCCTGGGAAATATAGTTCTTCAGGGCTCCTGAGTTCATGGGGTGCAACTATATTTTTCAGGTTTCTTGGGCCTGGAAAACTGCATTTTGGTGCCCCATTGAAGGAGGGGCAGGAGGGGAGAAACACCTTGCTGCCACTATTGTCAAAGGCGTCGCTCCGGTAGGGGCAGGGCCGTACGTTTCGCTCCGTCCTAGTCCCGTTTACCGAGCGAGCAGGAGGCGGCCCCGCCCCCTCACTGTTGGAGCCATTCCCGTGCGGAGAAAGCAGCAGGCAGGGTCCCTACCGGAGCGACGCCTCTGACTATTGTTGCCCTTTGTTGCGCCCCCTGCGCACCCTCAGGTTCATTCCAAGGGTGCAGGTATACATTGTATAGCAAGGGGTAAGACTTGGGCAGCCCAGAGGTGACTTCCCAGCAAAATGACTAGTTGGAGGAGACATGGGAACTGCTGCTCATGGAGGGGGTTATTTGAGGCACTCTTTTCTGCTCAGTACACATTTCTTACAACAAGGCAAAGCAATTCAGGGGTCCCTTCAGGTAGCCAGTGTAAGGGGGCATTTGTGGGCCACCTTGGGCCACCTCCTCCCTTTCATTATTGCCGGCAGCTGCTAAGCTGCCCATGTCTTCCTGACAGGCAGTGCCAAGTGAGGACATGGTCACTTCACTGCTCTTTGGGCTGTGGCCACCCCCCAGGACTCCTCACAGCCACGCAGTGGCTTGCATGGGTTGATGGAACCCACACCCCTTTATCACTGCAACAACAAGGGGTGGGGTGGGGTGATGGGAAAGGGATGGAAGGTTGGCAGAAGTGGCAATAAATTGTTCCCAGGCATAACCTTCAGAAGTCTGGGTTTACATCATATTGGGGAAAGGTTTGCTCAATCTGGGGAGTATGAGCTCTCCTAATTTGAACTTCTCCATCCGAAATGTATGCATGTCATTCAGCAGGCTCAGAGACTGATGAAATATTGTATAATGAGCTTAAATCAATCTCAATTGCATTTTGATCAACAGAGGAGCTATGGCGGATTCATTGTGGCACACAATGATGTGCATAATCAAAAATGCTGAGGGTTTATATAAGTTTATCCTTTAGGCCATTCTGCCGATTACGCATTACCCTTCATCAGTCTCTTGCTATTACTCTCTGGGGAGGATAATTGTAATTCCCTTTTGCCCTTGACCGAGTGACCAAGTCATTACCCTCTGATTGCTTCGGTGCCTTTGATTTCTCTTTCTCCAGGGCAGCCTACAGCTGCTCTAATTGTGTTACAGTGTATTAAACAAAGTGAAGATTAATAAAAAATGGTAGAGAAAATAAAATGCCAATATGATGCAAGTGGAGCTAAATCCGTTATTCTGAAAGAAGAAAATGGCCCACAGCTGGCATGGGCCACAATCAGTCCAGACCAATAGTGAAGCATGTTGAGCATGACCAAGCCACTGTTAAGCACTTTTAATAAGGTCCATTTGATTTCGGCAGAAGAGATGTATGTGTGCTTTTAACTCTTCCACTGAAATCAATGAGATTTAAAAGTGCTTCTCTCTAGTAAGAAAATGCCCATTGTGTGCGTTATTTGGGTACAGAGAAAATTGATAGAGGTGAAGGGAAACAAAACTGGTGTTTTAGGAAGTGCAGAGTCAGGATCTCTGAACATCTCTAAAAGCACAATCCTGTGTAACCTTGCACCGGTGTAACAGCAAATGCCCTGGTGCAACAGCAGATGCACCAGTGCAAGGTTACACAGGATTGCACTGTGAGACATATAACTAATCTATGTTAAGTGCATATGAATATGCATTATACTGAGTCATATCCTTGACCCACCCAGCTCAGTATTGTCTATTCTGACTGGCAGTGTCATTCCAGAATTTCAGACAAGGGTCTTTCCAGGCAGCCAACTTGAAGATCCCAGGGAATAAATCTGGGACTCCCTGAATGAAAGATACGAGTTCTACCACTGAGTTACAGCTCCACCCACAATTTCACATTAAGAGTTTCCTTTCCATGCTTTTAAATTTGCTTTTGAATTTGTCTACAATTATTTAAAATGTTAGTATGATTTACGGCCCGATCCTGCCTAAAGTTAGGCCGGTGGAGTGTGTACTCCGATAGCCTAAGGAGTCGCAAACGTGCCAGAAAGCACGTTTGCAGTTGGTGCGGAAGCTGGTGCTGCTCACTCTGTCACTGCCCCGTACCTGCGCCGGCCGCCACAGGTAGGTCCTGCGCCGGTCAGCTCAGGGGCGGGGGGAGGGTGGGCAGAGATGGCGAGGGAGGGGGCCATTGGCCAGCCTGGGCTGGGAGGGGGTGGGAATATCGGCGCTAAGATGTGCCAATATCCTATGCCCCATCCCAGCCTGGGCTGGCCTCACACAGCCTCCCTGGACACATGCCAGCTCCAGAGCTGGAAGAGGTGTGCTAGCGCCCCCACATGGTGGAGGTCGCTGACGTGACGGCACCCACATGATGCAGGGGTGTGACGTCAGCGCGTGGCTGCAACCAACACCCCCCCTGCTGTTTGGCTTCCATTTTTGGAGCCAAACAGAGCAAGGGCGGGCGGGCGGACCAAAACGCAGCCATTTCAGCTGCGAAGAAGCAAAAAAAAAAAAGGTAAGTGGCCCGCAAAATTCTGCCCCCCCCCCTGAAACGGCACCTGGTGCCCAGGGCACCAGGCATTACGACGCTTCTGATGAGCTGGTGTGCATCCAAGGAAGTCCATTGGGGCTCGCACTGCTTACACCGGGGGAAGGGGACGTTCATCCCCTTCCCCTTAGGTGAGCTCTGGCCTCGCTGATGCAGCCTGCAATGGGCCTAGGATGCAGTGGCCGGTTTTAGACTGGCTGCTGCATCTTAGGCAGGATTGGGCTGTTAATTAATCAAAAGAAAGAATGAATACAAACAAATCTGTTTAAACTTTTGTAATGTTTTTATTATTTGTTGTTTTGTATGCATTATGCATTCTAACTGCTGCCCTTAGCATTTTTTTCTGCTGAAAGTGGGATATTAATGTTACCAGTAAGTAATTAGGGGTGTCAGTTGTTAAAAAAAAACCAGTTGATTAATCTTTAGAGTGCAAACCCTTAACACGTACCTGAGAGTAAGCCCCAGTGAACACAGTGGGACTTACTTCTGAGTAAACATGTATAGGATTGCACTGTTAGGCTGCATTCCTATGCACACTTTCCTGGGAGTAAGCACTTTTAAACACAATGGGACTTATTTCTGAGTTGATCTGCAGAGGATTGTGTTCCAAGGGTTTAACAAGCTACACCTGCCCACATTCCTTCTCCTAAAGGTCTAGGCACTCTGTCCCAGTTTGGATCTGGGAAGGCTAATCAAATATAAAGAAACATGCCCTTCACTCTCAGCCTCACTGATTAAAAATCCCCCCCTCCCCCAGATTAGCAAAGTAGGTGGAGGCTGTAATTCTACATGCAAGAGGACTCATATAATAATAGGGATACATGTAAACTCAATAGGACTTACTTCTGATTGCATGTGCATAGGATTGTACTGTTGAGTAATCTGATGAGTCAACTGATTCAAGTTTACAGTCCTCATTTTAACAGTAAATTCACAAGGTGCAGAACTACCTATATTTAATTTAGAAACACAAAATAGAAAATGATGTCTTTATGCTAGGTGGATGTGCACGTAAGTAGAAAGCACCCTATGATTAACATATTACACCCCATGGGATATGCATGTGTGGGGCAGCAGTAAGTGGCTAATCTCCACTGACATTGCAGAAAAATTGTATTAGAAGAGGAATTGTTGCCCTCTGGTTGACACTGATTCCCAGAAGACCTGAATTGTCTAAGGGCATACAGTTAAGAGAGGCTGGGGAGACCTTAGAATTGCAGTGTGAAGAATCATGGGAAATGTTTGGTGTCTTGGCTACACACCACATGACATCTTGTTGGTATAATGCTTTGGGAGCCTTATTCAGTGAAGAAAGATAAATGATACCTGCAACTTGTGTTTATGATCTGAATACAAAGGAAACTGATACAGGTAGTGAATCAGCTAAACCAGGGGTTCTCAACCTTTGGAGGGCTGCGTACCCCTACACGGGCCTCCGGTTGCCCCTTGTACCCCCAGACATCCTGCCCCCACGTACCCCCAAGAACCCCCCAGTACCCCCATGTACCCCCTTAACATTTATTTTTCCCTAGAGACACTTGTTAAGCCACTCTTTTCACAGTTAGTATTCTCTTGTGTTTAACGACTATTTTCAGGTTATTGTCAACAACTTTGGGAAAACAGAACACCCTTGTAAAAATTGTTATGACTCACCTTAGGAAGAGGTTTCTTTTTAACTTGGTTGTAATTACAGCCTGGTAGAAACACACTTCAAGCTTCCCACTTCAAAAGACATTCTTTAGGGGCACTGTATCAAAGTGAAGCGTTATCTTCAATAAGAGTATCTCAGGGACTCTCAGAGTTTGAAATGTGAAGCTTCCGTTGCCAAGGAATCGCTGTAGGCATCTCAGCATGCACAATGTAGGGCGAGCTCAAGCACGCATCATCACCTTGCAGTGGAAGGCAACATCAGAGCTCCCTCAAACCTTCCGCCCTGTCATGTGTTCACTAAAGAGATGAAGGTGAAGTGAGATAATGGCTCCACCCTTATCTCCATGTGTGAGTATGCAGATAGACTCTTCTTTCAGACCTCCACTTCAACATGTGGAGGTCAAAGGGTATGACAGGGATGTCCAAGTGCCCATTGAGCTCATGGAGAGAACAGAAGAAGAACACTGCTTGACCAGGCCAAGGGCTGATCTAGTTCAGCTTCCTGAATCTGACAGTGGCTCAGCAGATGCCTCTGGGAGCATTCAAGACAACAAGATACCTGTATCCTATTGCCACTCCCTTGCACCTGGCATTCAGAGATAGGCTACCTCTCAAACCTGGAGGTTGTAAGAAAAAAAATGATGTAATGATCTGTGGATTTGATGAATAAGGATAATGTAAATAGATTTAAAGAATTGGAGGAAGAGGCTTTACTGGATAAGGATGTGATTTGAGAGAAATAATTGAAAGATTGTAAGAGATTTTAAGTTGGTGAATGACCGAGGAGTGTATTTCTTCTCTCTCTTTTTCCTTCTGTTATGATTGGGAAATTGTAAAGATATGTTATGATATGCTTCTCCATACTTGCTCCTCTTTCTTTTTTATTATATATGTATTTTCTTCTCTTTTTCTTCTTTTCTCTCTTTTGTATTTTATCAATCAATCAATCAATCAAATAAATAAATAAAACCTGGAGGTTGCATATAGTCATTATGGCTTGTAACACTGGACAACACACAATTGGCCCTGAAATGAAAATAGCCAATCTTTACTAATTTTGATGTGCTGAAAACGAAAAGAAAAGGAAATCTGTCAATTGGCTCTAGTTCAGTATAAACAGTCCGCATTGCATGCATAGGTGTTATAAGTGCCATTGCGCATTTACCAGTACATGTCCATGGAACTATCTATTGAGGATCTCTCACAAACCATAGCCAAGTTTGCATTTTCATTGCCATATTTGTGTTCAGCACCTCAAAAATCTATAAGAAATGACTAATTTAATCTTGGGGGCATGACCTTTGTTAAAATTTGTTGTCCAGTGTAATCTGTGATGGACTTTTCCTCCATAAATATATCCAATCCCCTTTTAAATGCATCTAGGCCAGGTACCATCACAGCATCCTGTGGCAAGGAGTTCCATAGTTTAATTATGCAGAAGATATGAGTAGGGTTCAAGTGGATCATTTTCATGTATGAAACTGTCCACAGATCAACAAACCACAGCATAGCTTTCAATCACTTCACCTCACCTCCAATGAAATGCCTTCAGTGAAAGTTTGGATGTACAGAAGGAAGTCATCACGGGCTCTTCTGTAATAATGTTCATAGGAAGCAATCCTATGCTTCCAGTTGTGCTAAATTGTCTATCTTAATTTAACGATAGCCTGCCCATCATTCTAGCGTAAAGCACTGTCTTCTTCATAGTATTCTTATTGTACGACTGTTCATTCTATGTTAATGTATCTAAAATGAAATCTGAAATGCAAAAGTTTTCTTTGGGGTAATAAGCAAGATGCATTTTTACGTGAAGAGTGTACATGATGTATTTTGCCTAAGGTAGTTAGCACATTCTTGCTTAAAATTTGACTTTCATGCTTGTCGTTTAAATTTGTCAAGGAATGCTGAGAATACTTGCATATACATCAGCACGGTCATAGATCTCATTATCTTGTGTTATCATGGCAACAAATTTAGAATATGCACTATGTTAAAACTTTCTGTTTTATGCAGTTGCTTAATATAATAACCCCATCTTTACCCAAGGACGTACAATTCCTTGGTTAATCCTTTGGCTAGTCATATAGTAATTACCAATTTGCTTATTCATGTGTTCCAGGATTAGTATCTGGAGAATGAAATCTCAGGTTTATTTTTTAATATTGCAAAAGTACTTTGAACCATATTAACTTATCTTGTGGATTGTGGAGAGAGGGAGGAATACATTGATCATTAGAATAATCACTTTGACTGAAATAGGACTGATAATAACTGATTACTTTTAGAGTGTTCGGAGCACTTCATATATATAATCTCTGTAATCCGTACAACAATCCTGTAAAGTAGATCAGGGTGGACTATATCACAGACTAGTCCACAGTTAGAAACATGAGTCAGACCATTGGTCCATCTAGCTCATTATTGTCTACTCTGGCTGGCAGCAGCCCTTGAGGGTTTCAGAGAGGGGTCTTTCCTAGCCCTACTGGGAGATGCAGGGGATTGAAAGCATATGCTCCAACACTGAGCTGCCCCCCCCCACCAACCCACCAGCTGAGGCTGGTGGTTTCATACTTGTATAATCATACTTGCATGTACTTGATGACTGCAACCTTCAATACGATCTGCCAGTCATGATGACTCATGGCCAGAGGGCACCTCCAGATTCAGAGGAAGAACGCCACGAAATGCTCTTGGCTATGGAGCAACCTTAAGGAGGGCTGCTGCCCTCTTTGCTCGCTTATGGTCTTCACATTTTGCTTGCTTATTTTAGCTGCTTGTATCGTTCTTAGAATAACCCCACGTTTGTACTGTCGCTGTGATATTCTTCCTATTTTTAATGGTTTTATTGTTGATGGTTTTCATTTTATTATATTTTCACCATGTTACTGCACCTATTTCAGGAGTTGTCAGCTGCCTTGGACCATGTAGGCAGAATATACATGTGAGTGAGTGAGTGAGTGAGTGAGTGAGAGAGAGAGAGAGAGAGAGAGAGAGAGAGAGAGAGAGAGAGAGAGAGAGAGCAATTCTGCCTAACTTTACACCCTGTGATGCAGCGAGGCCAGTGCAGCCAACACCACATCCAGGGTGCAAAGAAGCGGGTGGGAGGTCACATTTGTTCCCTTAAGTCCCAGCCACCCGAACGGGTCTCCTTGGATCTGCACCCGCCTTTTTGGCGGCGCAAATCCAGGAGCTTGACCAGGGGAAACTGACCAGGGAAGAGGAACAGGATTCGGCACACGCTGCTGCCACCAATCCTACCCCCTCCCCAGTCCGGTTTGCCCCCGTCAACGCCCACCCAGGAACGCCCCGTCATATTTGCAATAACTACCATATTTATTGGCGTATAAAACACACTTTTTTATCTACATTTGTGACCCAAAATAGTAGGGTGTGTTTTATACGCCAATACTAAAAAATCCCATTTTCCCCCTTGTCTGTTTTAAAGCATTTTCAGGCTTACCACGTTTTTCCGGAGCCTGAGAGCTCCCTTGTGCTTTCTTCCCTAACTAATCTATCCGATCTACAGCTGTTTGTCGGGTTTAATTTATGCACATGCATGAGTTGAGCTTCTCAGCAGCCAGCAGAAGGCGCTGTGCTCAGTTCAGTTCAGCTGAGCTGCCGAGGGCCTGTTCTTGAATGCAGCATGGGTAAGCTTCTGAACTGGGCCTAGTTGGGAGGCTTTGAAAACTGCATAGGTGGGGTGGGGGAAAAGAGTTGAGTCTGGGGTTTTTGTATTTGGGATTTATGTTGTTTAAGAGTTGGTAAGAGTTGAGTCTGGGGGTGGTAAGGTGGTAAGAGTTGAGTCTGGGTTTTTTTGTACTTTTATGTTTTTTACTGTGGAAACTACAGGGGTGGGGTGGGGGGAAAAGAGTTGAGTCTGGGGGTTTTGTATTTGGGATTTATGTTTACTTTGGAAACTGTGCATGGGTGGGTTGGGGGGAAAAGAGTTGAGTCTGGGGTTTTTTGTACTTGGGGTAAATGTTTTTTTACTTTGGAAACTGTGCATTGGGTGGGTTGGGGGAAAAAGAGTTGAGTCTGGGGTTTTTTTGTACTTGGGATTTAAATTCTGGTGCATTTTGTTCATGTGTCTTATTGCTGTGTGTTTTAAAAGAGATCCTGGTATTTTTGTGCAATTTATGTAAATTAGCTAATTAAGCAGCCAAGCAGTAAGTGGCCAAGTGGCCCAAAAATGCTTTAAATCTTTTTTTCTTGAAACCCAGGGCCAAAAGGAAGATGCGTCTTATACGCCGGTGCGTTTTATACGCCGATAAATACGGTACTTTTTTGACAGTCATTTTTGCTCAGTTAAGAACCTAGTACACTCTTTTGAACTAATGCTACTTTAGAAGTGTTTTAATGGATAATGATTTTTCATATATTATGTAGGTTTAAAATTGCATGTATCATTAAGGAGTGTAAACCTGCAATTCTTCAGCCTTAGGTGTTTTTGGCACAGCAGTATGTGATGCGACAGTGTAGCTCCCTCGAAGCCAGTCCTGGAAAACGTGGCATTCATCTGCCTAATATAATTGTTGCCAGAAACTAGTGCGTAGCCATCGTCCATACTAGCCATGGATGAAGTCCAAATCCAGTGACTGTACAACTCCGCCCCTGACCACAACTGACCACAACTGAAAAGTAATGAAGAAAAACATGTGTTGTGAAGTGATCTAGAGCAGCATTTCTCAAAGTTCTCCCCACGAGATTGTAAGTGTTGGGGGAGGGCAGGCAGGCAGGCAGGCAGCAGCGGCACTCCTGGGATTGTGCTGCAGCTGGGGGAAAACGTCTTTTTTTTTTTTAAAACTCACGGGGGTCGCTCCAGCCCTCCAGAGGGTGGGCCCCCTCTGCGGACCTCTATGCTTTAGATCGTTGCTCCGATGCGATCGAGACCCACTTCCAGTTTTCGTTTGAAACCAGAAGTGGGTCTTGATCACATCGGAGCAATGATCTGAAGCACGGAGAGGTCTGCAGAAGAGGCTGTGGGCTTCCCCACACCCTCCGAAGGGCTGGAGCGACCCCTGTGAGTTAAAAAAGACTTTTTCCCTAGCGGCGCAATCCTGAGAGCGCTGCCACCGAGGTCACCATGCCCCTTAGGGGGGTAGCGGCCGTTTCCTGTTCTCCTGGTGGGTCGCAATAATTGTTTCCTTAATTATTCTTTGTGTGAGAAACCCTGATTGAACCAGTAGGATACATGCCAAGGCATTCAGCAGAGCTGTCTAAATCTGCTCCCTTCCAAAGAAACTTTAGCCAGCTCCTTACTACAATGAATACCATTTTGCGAGGTTAGATTGTTTTTTCTTGGTGTCTGGAAGCCTATTTTCTAATATGATGCTCCATTGTAAGGCTATCCAGGGTCCTGTTTCCTCTGTTCACTTGCTATACACATGCCAAAGAACAAGTGACAAAGCAGTGTTTCGCAGTGTAGGCATGTTAACTCTGGTGGATAAAGGAAGATGCAGTGCTCACAAATGCAGCCCCATTCACTTCAACTAAACTAGACATCTCAATATGGGCACCATTTTTGATACTCCCAAATGCCTCCTCCACGGAAGTGCATGATGCAATTTGTGCAACCTGGAGCACACACTGGGTTCTAGGCTAGGGTGGATGAGACAAACAAAATGTATTAAACTCACCAGGAAAAGTTCCATTAACTTCAGAGGGCAGGCGTGAAAAGAAATTACAATAAAGAAATATTTCTTAAGATATACATGTTTTAAAAAATGAACCAATGCACGGTCCCCTTAAATTGTACTTGTATACACTGATGTGCTTCCATTTTCCATTTCAAAGACAGATTTTATTTTTAGATGACCTCCTCTCTTAATTGGGACAGCCATTAAATCAAGATATCTTGTTCATCCGGTTGTCTTAATTAGCAAGGTTTTTTGTAGATTTAAATTTCTAGTAAACTTTATTGTGTTGGGTTTGATTAGCTGATAACTGAATAATATCTGTTATTTTTACTACAGATTATGTGGTTTTATATATGGTTCATGAATATGTATCATGGTAATTATACTCATTACTGCAGTGAATGACATCAGTGAATACTGATTTATTGTACATCCCTGGGGCCATGATTCAGAAAACTCACCAAGAGACACTGGCTTTAATAGCAATGTATCAAAACTCAGGCAACCTGAAATGGCACTGGTTCATTTCCTTCTCAACTGGGACAGCTTCTCCATTGGGAGAAAGGCATGAGGATAGGAAATCCCCATGCCTGACTGTGAACTGGCTTTTATTATCTTGAACACAGGACCAGCTGCAAGCCTAGTTCTCAGGCACAGGCTAAGAGGACCTCTAAAGAGAGCAATGGCAACTCTGTTGGGTGCAGATCGTTCACATTACCAGCCTTTCTCATCCTCAGCAGACAACATTGTGAGCCCTCTCCCCTTTCACGGAGAAGGAATTAGGGAGTCTATAGCTCCATGGTAGAACATGTGGTTTGTTTTCATGCATATGTTCCCAGGTTCATTCTCTGGCATTTCCATATAAAGTAGCTTTCAAATATTCAAAGGTTGGGAAGAGCCTAGAGGGCATCTCAGGTGACTGCACTGTGTCCTCATGGGCTAAAGAAGTACATTAGGACCGTATTCAGGATCAGGAGTAATCGTCTACCACAAATGAAGTAGTCCTCACAGAATGTCCCTTGGAGAACCCCCTTCATGTGTGTGGGAGGGGGCAAATATCCATAATAACCGGTACATACACGTTTCTGTTATTTTCAAGGCTTTATAGAAATTGCAAAATTAAGATGTGTGTTGTATGACAATATAAAATTAAATTGCACCTGGTCCTTACTGGGTGCCTTTTCTAAAGTACCTGAAGACAAGTTTTTTAATGTACTCAACTTACAACCCAATCCTAGTCTTTCCCTCCACGGATGCAGCGGCACCGAAATGGCTACTGTTGCATCCTGCGGGGGGGGGGGGAGTTGCGGAGGTCTCATTTGGGTAAGGAACAATCATTCCCTTACTCAGGGGTAAGCCTCCGCAGTGCAGGGTGTCTACTTGGACCAGTGCTAGCAAAATTGCTGGCACAAGTCTGCATGGACCTGTGCTGCGGGTTTGGGAAGAGTGTTAAGATTTGGGGGCTGCCACTGCCGCCAAGCCCATCCCCTTTCCAGATCTGATTTTCCCAGCCTGAGTAGGATTGGACCATTAGATGACACACATTTTTGATAACATTCCAATCCATCTATGCTTAAAAGGATTCTAACTGCAATAACTATCTGTAAAAGGGTTAATTAAAATCTTACTGTGTGGTGTTCGTTTCAATAATTTAGTAGGTATCTGTATTTATATCTATACAGATATATGCAGGCTTTGCAAAATGTGACACGGAAGCACAGAACTTGCATTTTCTGTGACTCACTATGATTTCAGTATGAGACGACTGTGCAAAATGTTGTACGTTAAAGCTGCAGATGCTGGGGAATTTCTCCCAGCTTGGGTTCTGCTTTCTGTTAGAATTTAAATGTCACTTTAGGGCACTGTGATTGGTGGGCTGTGCTATCTAAGTAATCAATAGTGGGTGGAACTATCAAAGGAGAGGGGGGAAAAGAAGCGTTTACCTTAGAGCAGTGTTATTAATACAACTGTAAGGGCTTTTACCTTTTACCTAAGGGCAAACCAGCTTGCCCCCCCTGACAGGTTGATGATGAGGCCTTCATCAACCTGTGTATCTGTTGCTTGTGGTAGTGGATGATAATATCCCATTTTACTAGTATTTCCAAACATTATGTTTGGCAAATTATGTTTGATTTTATGTATGGGAGCAGTGGTGTAACTAGACTGGAGCGGAGGCAAGTAGTTCTGCAAGACTCCGTTACACTGGAGTCAGCGGCCCCTCCCCCTTGCTGTTGGAGCCATTCTGGCAGCAACAGCAACATGCAGGACACTCCCCTGTTGCTGCTGGAATGGCTCCAACAGCAAAGGGGAGGGGCCGCTGACTCCGGTGTAACAGAGACTTGCAGAACTACTTGCCTCCACTCCAGTCTAGTTACACCACTGTATGGGAGTAGAGGCACCTTTTAAAGATATTTAACTGTCCCTCTTTTCCAGTGGCTGTCATTGCATCTTTTTTTTTTAACACTGTGAGCCCTTTGGGGGTCAGGGAAGCATTTATTTATTTACCTATGTCAACCACTTTGTGAACTATTTTTTTTTCTTGAAAAAAATTGGTATATAAAATATTCTTAATTAATAATATGTTTCGTTATATTCCTATGTAAGAATATGCATGCAAACAAACATAGGAAAGCATGGCAGCCAGGGCAAGGACACTGAAGGCTACTGCAAGCAGGCAAGGGATTGTACATGTGTGTGTGTAGGGGGGGAGTAATTTAAGTGGGAAGGGGTCAGAGGGAAAGAGGTAAGCCAGCTGATGGTCCTTAGGTTACCTGCTGAGAGACAGAGCCTTATAATATTCAGGGATGTATCTAAGTAACTAGGTCGCGAGTGCGAGTACGAGTCATTTTTGCAAGAGTGCAAGTCCGAGTGTGAGTCAGTGTCAAAATTTTGAGGCAAGTACGAGTCAAGTGCGAGTCATTTTTGCACGAGTGCGAGTCGAGTACGAGTAAGGCCAGAAACCACGAGTCACAAGTCACGAGTCGAGTCACTTTGGGGAAAATGGCTTTTTCCCCTGAAAATGGGGTGGGTGGGTGTCTGTGTGTGGGGTGTGTGTGGGGACCTCTGAGACTTTTAAAGCACTCACTTGGCTCCCCCTATGCCCTTTCCCTCACCTCTCAGTCTTGTCATCACCCATCTGGTTTGGGAAAAACAAGCGTGTCTACATTCAACCCATTTATTATTCCCTCCCTGCACCTTCCCCTTGCTGAGCCGAGCATCCCTTGGGCTCGGAGTTTTGGTCAATGAGGAGTAACTGCTGCGGCAGCTTCGCCTTCCCTCACTCCTCCCCACCCCTCGCGCTTGGAGTTGTGGCCAATGCCAAACAGACAGCAACAAAAGGGGGGGGAGACTCAGAGCCAGGCTTGCTTTCCTACCCCCTTGAAAACCCTTCCTCCCTGCTGCCCTCCTCCTCCGAGGTCTCCACTGCGCCTGCCTGCCTGCCTGCCTGCCTGTGTTGATGCCGGCCATTAAAGGAAAATGACTTGGAAATGGCAAGTCGTTACCCCCACGAGTGCAAGTCAAGTACGAGTCCCTTGGGTCACGAGTGCGAGTGCGAGTCAATGGGTCACGAGTACAAGTACGAGTACGAGTCAGGGAAAAAGTGGCTAAGTCACACTTGCAAGTCGAGTCATTTGACTCGAGTCCCCATCACTGATATGAATAGATAATTCTCCTAATTTTCTTCCTTTTTGGTTTTGTTAGCCTGCAAAATACGGTTTCGCCAGTTCTTTATTTCTGCTGCTGTGTAGTTCATCTTCTGTGTTGCAGATAGTCAGTAACTTTGGAATCGCTATGTCACTGTCACATGGACATCATCCATGCGATGGGATAGGAGGAGCAGCAGCGTCACTGCAGCATCACTGCAAGTGCTTTCGTCGGCCGGAATGGCTCCAAAGGCGAGGGGGCGGGGCCGCTTTGTCCCGTCGAGTAACGGAGGGTCAGAGCCCGACGGAACTTGGAGCTCCGCCCCCCTGCAGTGACGCTGCTGAGGAGGAGGAGAGTATGCCAGCAAGTCCAGCCCCTGGGGTAATGTGCTTCCAAAGCCCTGCCTCAGGTGTACAGTAGTTGTACAGTCGCTGTCTCTCCTTATTTGGTATTGCACCAGACTGTGCTCCTCCTGCTTCCTGGATTAGAAAAGGTAGAGCGGGGTGGAGTGGAAGAGGAAGTATGATGAAGAGGAAAGTGGTGGGCTAAAGCATCTTGCCCACTATTCTCTTCTCCTCCACACATCCTCTTCTGCTCCACCCCCCTCTTCTTTTTCCAATCCAGGGAGCAATAGGAGGAGGAGGAGGAGCAGTGGAGGAGGTTGTGGGTGGATGGAAGCAACTACCTCAGTTGGCCTTATGGATGGGCCAGCCTGCTGTTGCATGTTCTTTGAAAGTGTGAAGGGGAAATGAGGCAGCAGCTTTAGCGTGGTTTATATTTGTGGCAAGAGAAGAAAGGAGAGAAGAGCGAAGTGCTGTAACTCCAATATGCTCTCTCATTTCATCAAGGTTGCCTAGAAACAGTAAGCAAGCACGCAGGACTGCTGCATGACAACATCTTATTACCCTCCAATTGTCCACCACATCCACAAATGTGCAGAGCACTGTCCTAGGCAAACATACACCCCTCCCTGCAACATTTAAAGCAGCAACAGTATACAGTACCTGCCTGTGGCTTAAAGATGGAGTCTTGTGACCATCCTCTCATATCTTGCTTACAAAACGTGTATCTAAACTTCTGCAAGGTTGATATCTTAAAACGATAAGTGGTGATGATCACAAAAGTTCCCATTGAGGCTAAGGCAGAAAGATGGGCAAAACTAAGAACCCCATCCTATGGGGGCCAGCCCACAGCAGAACATGTGTTCCGCTGTTGGAGACTGCTGAAAAAACACCATAAAGCACTTTCTGGCAGTGCTCTGAGTAGCGTGCTGTTGGGACACCAGCGAGATAAGGCTGGAGCCTTCCTGTGTGCATCGTTGGCTCTCCCACTACCTACCAGAGCAGGTAAGCCAGAGGGAGAGGCAGGAAGGGGTGGAGGGAGGGTGGAACAAGGTGGGGAGGGGTGAAACCAGGTGGGGAGGGGGGCAAAGCAGGGAGCAGGAAAGCTGTGGCAGGGGGATGGATCTGGCAGCGTGGGCACATGCCAGATCCTATCACTCTTTCCTGTGGCCTCCCTGCCCCCTTTCTCTCCTTGGATTTCTGGTAGCAAAATCACTAGCGCAGGTCTGAGGAGACCCATTGCAGAGTGGGAGGCTTATGCAGGGGTAAGGGGATTTAAATCCCGTTTATCTGCTGAAGCTTTCCGATCTATTCCCCCCCCCCCCGCTGGATACAGCACAGCTATTTTTGACACGGCTGCACCAGTGGGGGGGGAGGGTAGGCTTGGGTTGCAATTCTTTTAAATGCAAATTATATATGCAGTATGTGAGTAGGGGGCTTTAGTTCTTTGCCTGGCCAGAGTCCCCCCTGCATGGCCCTCTGTGCACTATTTTTATTGAAATGCAATGGAAGGAGTTTTTTCCCTGCTGTGATTTCATACCATTTCTGGACTTCTCTGCTGCGCTATTTAGAGAAAAAAAATTAAAAAGAAGGGCCAAGGTTACATATTGAACTTTGAAACAGAGTTAAAACAAATCAACAACTGAATACAGTACCATCTTTTTCTCCACAGAGTTCAGATTCATTTGTACAAATTACAGTGAGGTTCTAGATGTGTATTTGAATTTGTTGGGGGTGGGGCAGGATGGTTACAATTCTGAATCCATCAATTATTTCCATATGTAGCTTTGTAGGTTTTCACGAATATAGAATTATTTCCATATTCATCCTATTTGACATCAGAGGCATCTTTACTGAGTGGATTAAGCTTTGCAGTTGTTAATACCCCAATCCCAAGCATATTACTTGAATGTAAATCCAATTGAAACCAACAAGGCTTATTTCTGGGTAAAATGAGAAGGGTAGTGGGATTAGCTATTATCCTAGGAATAGTTACCGTACTTGGGCCTCGATCCTATCCAGGGCTTGTGGTGGCAAATCTCACAATCTCGTGATCCGCCACCATAAGTCCCAGTCTGGCAGCACAAAAGGCATACCAGCCATCATTGTGCACTATGGAGCTATTGGTGCAAATGGCCAGAGGCCCCATGTGGCTCCTGGATGTCTCACCAGAGCAGATAAGGCGATGGCAGAGGCAGTTTGGGGGCAGTTCAGGGGAGGATCAGGGCAGGAAGCTAGCCAAGTCAAAGGTGGGTGGATATGAGTGGCAGCGCCGCACACCATGATCCTACCCCCCTTTTCCCGGTCCGATATGCCCACTTTTTCTCCTTGGACTTATGCCAGCTGTACAGGTTACACAGGTTGTAAAAAAGATTTTTACTAAACAGGCCATCTGGTTCCCCCCCCCCCCCGCATGCAGTGTGCACTCTGTTGATGGTGCTGTGTGCTATGAGCTGGTGGGGTATAAGATTGGACTGTACGGAATAAATTCTGTTTCTATCAATGGGACATGCTTCTGGCAATGTGTGTTCACTACTGAAATGCTAATACTGTCAATGACAGTGCAGTCCGACTTAACTTTTGTGCCGGTTTACCAGCGGCGCAGCGAGAACGGGAGGCCCCAGAATGGAAAAGGGATTCAAATCCCCTCCAAAAGAGGAATTCAAAGGGGATTTGAATCCCTTTTCTGTTTTGGGGCCTCCCGTTCTCAATGGGCCGCTGGTTACAACAGCAAAAAGTTAAGTCGGATTGCTCTGCCAAGCTTTTAAATAAATCCTTTAAATAAATAATAAATAAAAAGCATGAGCATTTTTGATCATGCCCATTTTTATACTGAAGAACCTTGGATCTTGGACACCTTGAAAACAAGCTGCATTTTTTAAATCATTGGATGACCAGAAAGATGGGATGGTTTGTCTCTTGCCTTTACTGAGCAACATTGTTATAGGCACTTATTGTCTGAGATGATAATAAAAATGGAGTAATCAGCATGCTGTTTATACCCAAGAAGAGGATTGTTCTTCCTGCTCTGTGACCTGAAGGTTTATAGAGAATAACCTACTTCTGCTGAGTCCTATAATGCTCTTATTAAAAATGTATTGAAACATGGCACTAGAACACAATTAACATTGCCTCTGCTTCTTCTCTCCTCCTTTTATTGCATTAATGTGAATCAGAATTTCTCACTAAATGCAAAGAAATAATCACCATAATCATTTAAGTGTTTTATAGCACAACAGAAGCTAGTCTACATAGGCAGCATAGCTAAAAGGAGGACATGTAAATTAAAATCCAACAAAGCCAAGAGGGATCAAATTTTAGTTAGTAGGAAGAAAATATTTATGAGTGACTACTGTCTATGTTCATTTTTGGCTCAAAAGCAATGCTTGGGGAAGCAACCCCCCAACCCCTTTGCCCCCCCATTCTATGTGTGTTAACTACTGTCCACAGCTAATTTTCCTCTCCCCATCTTTTTGCTGCTGTTTAGGTGGCTCATTTGTTCCTCTGTTTTATGCCTCCTTGAAAGATCCTAGCCAATTGGGGATCAAGCTAAAATAATACAATGATTATAATAATTTTAAGAGACAATAAAACAACAGCACACTGTAGCAGTTATAAAAGCAGCAGTAAAGCTGACAAGTGCCATTATAACTCTGAGAAATGGGAGTATCTGTTGAATTTGTACCAATAGCTGAATTTGTACTCATTACTCCCACAACCTTTCACTGGAGCTTAAAGAACTGGTTTAAACCAACTCTGGTAACTGGTAATAACTTATGAGGGTTGATGATGTCATCCTTGAGGAACCAAACCGTGAACCTGTAAGAAGGCTGGGGAAGTGGGGGGGGGGTTCCCCAGGGAACATCTCCCCAGCCGAGTGTAAAAAAAATAAATAGATCAGGCTTCCACATTTGGGAAGAGGGGATGAAGATGAAGGAAAGGATGGCCTGGGGTTGTGAATGTAAGAGCCTTCCGCAAGGCTCCAAATGGCCTTTGTCTCAGCAGGCTAGATCAAAATGCAAGAGAAATTACTTCACCTACTGGTAAATTAAGAATGTTGACTATTATCCGTCCCATGTATTATTGGATATGTGGAAAGTGGGTTAACTTATGGGATCTCTTACAACACCTATGTAATGATAAAATGACCATAGCACTGACTGTGGTAATTTACATTAAGAAAAGCGAGATTTGATCTGATTCACACACAGTGTCACGAAATATCATCATTGGCTCCACTGGGGCTACCTGACAGCACAATCTTTTGTAGCAAAATAAAGCTATATTGGGTTCAATGGGACTTACTCCCAGATAAGTGTGTATAAGATTGCAGCCAAAGTGGGTGGATAAAGGCCACAGTCCAGGCAAAGCTGAGAACTTTTGAGCCTCACTGATCTCTTTTGAAGAGTTAAGCACTTGTCTGCCAACGAAATCAGTGGAGCTTAACTTGGGCAGAACACACTTCATCTAAAATACAGGTATCTTGTTGGCTGTGTGCTCCCTGAGGCATCTGGTGGGGCCACTGTGTGATACAGGAAGCTGGACTAGATGGGCCTTTGGCCTGATCCAGCAGGGCTCTTCTTATGTTCTTATGAGTCAACAGCCTTGACGAATCCAGAAAGATTGTCACTTTCTGCCTCTGACCAGGGGAGGGGAACAAGCACTCTTAATGGAGGGTGTGGTGTTGGCAGAAGCAAGAGACATTCTGCTTCAGAGGACAGGCTGCTGACAGGTAGCAGCACCATTCATGGGCACAGGTGACGATGTCAGTAGTCCACATTTTGCACTGCTATCGATTAGGCAGTCATGTGCTTGCCAGTGCTGGAGTAGCAGCCCACATTCCACACTGATGCCCTGAGATGCAAGGGCATTAAGTTCCCCCTTGGCATCTCCCAGCAAGCCTCCATATGAGATACTGCTACTTCTAAAGTTGGTTTGAGTCAGGAAAAATGTAACCTGCTTTGTGAACTACTCTGGTGGATAAGCAGTATATAAATATTCTTAATAATACCGGTAATAATAATATAATGTATCCAAAGATAACTGTATTTAAATTAGAAGTGTTTTATAAGAAGTATGTTATAAGGGCTGAGGGGTGGCACAGTGGGTTAAATCACTGAATCATGAGCTGTCGATCGAAAGGTCAGCAGTTCGAATCCGTGCAATGGGGTGAGCTCTTGCCACTTGGCCCAGCTCCTGCCAACCTAACAATTCGAAAGCATGTTAATGCAAGTAGATGACTAGGTACTGCTTGCGGGAAGGTAACAGTGTTCCGTGTCCAGCCGCACGCTATGCACTGCGGTAAGGGGAGTCATGCCGGCCACATGACCACAGAAGCATCTTTAGACAGTGCTGGCTTTTCGGCTTTGTAATGGGGATGAACACTGCACCCTAGAGTCGAACATGACTGGACTTGAACATCAAGGGAATACCTTTACCTTATAAAAGTCATAGGTAATGGCATATGTAAAATAGGTCAAGCGTGTTTTTCCAAGGATTCATTTTTCAAAAAGAAAAGATTTCCTACCTTCAAGGACAAATTTACATTAAGTGTAGGGTAATGAATATTAATTGAGTTTTCAATATTTGTAATGCTCTTGATCAAGTTGCAAGCTTTACAAAAATGCATGCCAGTTTCCTTTATGCTTAGGCAATGCTTTTACCCACCACCACATGGTTCTCATTTTGCCTTTGATGGTCTGCAGCTGGCCTTCTAAAGCCCTTGAGCAGACCTGCATCCAATCGCCATATGTATGTGCAAAAGAGAAGACTCCAGTGGTGAGGGCATAGCCTAGGAATTATATCAAGCAGTACAAAAGGATTGTCCGTCTGGAAAAATTGCTGTCTAGTTTCTGCCTGTCTCTTAACAATTTATTTACTATAAGAACATAAGAGGAGCCCTACTGGATCACATCTGACCAAAGTCCCATCTAGTCCAGCACCCTGTGTTCCACTGTGGCCTACAAGATACCAGTTGGATGCCCACAAGCAGGCGATAAAGTCAATGCCCCTCTTCCATTGTTGCTCTCCAGAAATTGGTATTCAGTAGGAGTACTGGCTCTGAACCTGGAGGTACCAAGGGCACCACCAGACATGTGTACATCCAAACACTGTAAATGGGAAAAAAAATGTGCAAATCAATGGCACTTGCTAAAATGTTTTTCTGTTTGTTTCTTCCAGTTTGTTCCCAGTTTTCAAGAGGAGTCTTTGCTATTTTTGGATTTTATGACAAGAAGTCTGTAAATACCATCACATCGTTTTGTGGAACACTTCACGTCTCTTTCATAACACCCAGTTTCCCAACAGATGGAACACACCCCTTTGTCATCCAGATGAGGCCTGATCTCAAAGGGGCACTTCTGAGCTTGATTGAATATTACCAGTGGAACAAGTTTGCATATCTTTATGACAGTGACAGAGGTAAGATGTTCTGTATAACTGGGAAGTTTGAATTATGGGTTTCAGACTTACCTCCTTGACCTCATCCAAAAAGGCCTTGCTCTTTTATTCCCAGTGAAGCTCTGTGTCAAAATGGTTCAATTCTTCTGAAAGCAGCAACCGTAGAAGTCAGCAAAGGGGGGTTGCATTTATTTTTTATAGTTTATGCTTGGAAAACCCTTTGATTAAGGAGGACTAGAAGAAACTTATAAGCTTTGTGTTTCTCGTTCTCCTTCACTCCTTTCTCTTCAGCTTCCTATCATCATGAGCTAATTTTTAGCCTGACTCAGCATGTTGTTGTTGTTGTTGTTCAGTCGTTAAGTCGTGTCTAACCCTTCGTGATCCCATGAACCACATCCCGCCAGGCCTTCCTGTCCTCCACTATCTTCCTGAGTTCGCTCATTTTCATGTTCGTTGCATCGGTGATGCTGTCTAACCATCTCATCCTTTGCCTTCCCCTTCTCCTTTTGCCTTCAATCTTTCCCAGCATCAGAGTCTTCTCCAGAGACTCCTCTCTTCACATTAGGTGGCCAAAATATTTGAGTTTCAGCCTTAGTACCTGTCCTTCCAGGGAACAGTCAGGGTTGATTTCATTTAGGATTGATTGATTTAATCTCCTAGCAGTCCAAGGGACTCTCAGGAGTCTTCTCCAGCACCGCGAGCATTCAAAAGTGTGTATTTGAATTTCTTGCAAAATGCCTTTGGAACGATTCTCATGGAAACATAACGAATGAAAATCTCTACCTAGAACTGGTTGTCCACATGGATTTTTTCAGAAAAATGAAAATGAGTAACAACCAAATGGAATTTTATACAGTTTTGATGGATCTTTTCTGAAAAATTCATGTGCACACCCCACAAAGGAATCATTCCAAAAACACTCCTGCGGAGGAAAATATTTTGCTGGAACCAAAGAGAAAACCTTCATCTCAAAGCTATGGCTTTTGTCAGTGTAGTCTTCCCTATGGAAACTGGACTATTGCCAGGGAAGGTCCTCTGACTGTGTACACAGCTGTTGGGGCCAAGAATGCCACATGCAAGTAAGCATCCCTATGTCTCCCTTTTGTTGGTTCCCCTATGGTTGTTGTCGTTGTCTTCTTCTTTTAATCTTCCTCTTGGGCCCAGAATATTACCAGCTAAACCATATTAATTGTTTGTGCAGTTATTCCTCAGGAAATTTTTAACATTATTTTCTTCAATGAAGAAGACTCACTTCAAGCTTATGCCTTCAAGGCAATTTTCTTTTAGTCAGTTATTTTTTAAAAAGACAAGCAGTGAAACCCTTTAGAAAGTGTACAGCAGCATTGTCGGGCAATGTGCTACTCCTAAACCTCCCCCTTTTCTTTAGTCTACAGCAGTGCAATACTTGGGTGGAGACTTCCCAGAGGTAACTGGTCGGCCTCGGTGGGAAAGAGGCTGCTGAACTAGATGGGCCTTTGGCCTGATCCAGCAGGGCTCTTCATCTTATTATCTTACGATCTTGAACACACTGAATCATCTTCCTTTTTAAGACCCTTTTAGCTAGAATTCTTTCTGAGTCACTGTAGAATCATGATTAAATTATATCTCACATTCATTATATGATCCATGTATTGTTACTCCTGTCATAGATACTTAGGCCCAGGGAAGTGAACATTCGTATCGTCCAAAGGGATTAATTGAGATACATGCAGACAATGCTGCAAAATGACATTTACCTAGTCTTTACTGTCTGCATTCTTAATATACCCCTAAAGGTCATTGTGCAAACATCATCTACATAACTTGCCCTGGGGAAAGGAAGAAGAATAGGTGCCCAGGCCAGAAGGGGCTCATGAGACCAACTCCCAGAGTGACCAGCACTGACCTGAGAGTTTTATTACTGGATTGTACTTTTAAAGCGTCGTAAACCATGTAAACGGGTGGCGCAGTGGCAAACCGCTGAACCATGAGCTGTCGATTGAAAGGTCAGCAGTTTGAATCCGCGACGGGGTGACCTCTCGTTGCTTGGCCAGCTCCTGCCAACCTAGCAGTTCCAAAGCATGTTAATGTGAGTAGATAAATAGGTACCGCTTGCAGGAAGGTAAATAATGCTCCGTGTTCCAGCCGCATGCTATGCGCTGCAGCAAGGAGAGTCATGCCGGCCACATGACCACGGAGGCGTCTTCGGACAACGCTGGCTCTTCGGCTTTGAAATGGGGATGAGCACCACACCCTAGAGTCGGACACGACTGGACTTAATTGTCAAGGGTCACCTTTAGCTTTACCTAAACCGTATTGGAGGCTTCTTTGGAGGCATAAAGGCAGGATAGAAATACTTGGATGGATAGATAAATAATGTTTATGTATTGCTGGACTACATAGTTATATGCCCTTTCATGCCCCTTCTCCCCAAAATAGCAGCATTAAGAGCAGGTGATGTGAAACAGAAAAAAAGCAGTTGGGAGGCTAACCGTGTCCCTACCCATCTGTTTTCCACTGCAGATCTCTTCTCCTGTGCTTTTCCACTCCTCATGAGCCTGGAGTGGGGAGTATTTTTGCCTAATCCTTTATTTGGGACAAGGTGATGCTGGTACCAGCCTATTGACTGGTTTGGATTTGGGTGGTGGGACCATTTTGGCCATTACAGCTTGCACATCTCTTGCCTTTCTCGGTCAGCTTGGGCATTGCAAGTGGCCCCCACACACCTGGCCTGAAAGCAAGCCAACATTAGCAGTTTGCCTGAAGAGCCAAGTAAGAATTTGTTTACTTCCTGCCTCATTGGCTTTTTGCTGCTTGGATTGTTAGGGGTTTAGGGTGGCTTCTTGCCAGGTAGGTCACAGGTAAGTGGGACCCAAGACCAATCCTAGAGGTATTTGTGGCTCGGGTGGATGTTGGGTAGAATCCCTCTGGGCAAGCATTGTGGAGCCAGCCCAAAGGCTTCACAGCTCAAGGAGGGCTCTACAATTGATCACTTCCTTGAACCTCTAGGATTGGTTCTTATTCAGGGAGGTAGAGAGTGAGAAGCTGGGGATCGTCATTAGGTGAGCCTTGGCTTTGAGTCTGGGTGGGAAGGCCTTAAAGGGGCTATACACAGCAGCTGTTGTCTCCACCAATGTAGGAACTTGCGTTAAAAGGGGTGTGGCATCGTGCAGATTTAACTATGTCAATAAACTACAGCCAGTTTAATGCATAACACCTTGTCCCGTGTCCTTATTAGAGTATGCAGGCAATTTTCCTATTCAGTTCCAAATCTAGTTGCCCTTAGAGATGCTCATTTGAAACTTCGGAGCAGAGAGAAAAGCATCTTTCTTGAGTGGATTCACAGTAAAAAAAGTGGCAGCCAGGGAATGGATTAAGTACACCGTGCTGCTTCTGCCTCCTTCAAGAGCTGGTTTTGTTGTTGTTGTGTTTAAGTTACATGTATTTGAGTGTCATGACTTGTTATGCCCTTAGTCCTTTTCTCAAGAAGCACAAGCATCTACCTTGTGAAAGGAAGGCAATTTATATCACTGTTTATTTTTCTACTTCACCTTTGGGAACCACAATTCCCAGAATGCTTCATTGTCTCATTAAGGGCTTGTGCTAAGCCATAAGACACTTTTAAAGGACCCTTGACACACATTGCTGCTTCGTGTCACAATAAAAGATTTTAGAAGAGTCAGGAACATACATTTCTTGTTCCCAGCCTTCTGGGTAAGAAAGGAATTTTTTTAACAAAGACCTGGGACAAACCAGAAAACCTGGGCTTCCCTACTAAACTATTTAGAATTGGAGAGTTTTAAAAAAATCTGCTGAAATATTTTTATTGGTAATAATAATTAGTCTGGATGGTGGCTGAATGTGGAACAGCATTGCAGAATGAACTGAGACTGAAGTAAAGCAAAGGGAATGAACAGAATATCAGATTCTGCAAAACAAAGGGAGGGCACTAGGATGTAAGGAAACATAAAGGTGAAGGTGTGTGCATAAAGTTTATTTTGGCCCAAGATTCCTAATATATGGCATATTCGCAATAGTTTTGTGTGTTTTTTTTTTTAAGATTGTTATTTTGTGTAAGAAAAGTCATGTTACTTCTATTTCAAATTGTTTGAGTGCAGCTCTTATTTCTCTTCTCCCTGCAAGGCCCTAGGGCCTCTGAGAAGGGGCTAAGGGGGTACAATTGTACCCAGGTCCAAAAATGGGTCAAAAAGGGGGGGCCCAGGAGCCAAATTTACATGAAGGTAAGGGGCCCAAAAGAAACTTTGTACCCCCTGATAAAATTCCTTTGTGTGGCCCTGCAAGGCCCTCCTTGCCTGGGCAAACCCCTGCCATGTCCAGGTGATGATCATCGGAGCCTTCACCTTTGCAATGCTGAACTCGCACCTGGGGCTATTGCTTTGCTGTTTGTGATCTGAGACCCCGAATCACCCCCTCCTCTCTTGCTTGCTTCTGACAAACTCTCCATATATTCTCAGGCTTTTGTACTATTTTTCAGATTTGGCCCAATTCCAGACAAAATCTATGTAACCTACACAGCACGCAGCCATAAATTTCTGGAGTTTTCTTCTTATAAGATTAGTCTTTTTGTATGTGTGTGTAACTGCTGGGGGCAGCAGTCACGGTCTTTGATGGGAGAAGTGCAGATTTAGAGGTTCCAGTCTAGAAACGAGTCAGTCTTTTCCCCCCAAAATAAAACCTTATCCTGACATTTCACATAATTGCCTCGTTTCAGGTATTCTCTTCACAATATTATTGCACTCACCAGGCAGTCTCATTACAGGCACTTGAGGTTCAGGAGTGTTTTCTCTCATTTCAAATTAGTATCTTAGTGTATATAAGAAAGAGAACTCGTGGTATTTATTCCCTGCCTCACTCAGTCCACCGCTTTGGGTTATGCAGTGTCAACATGGACATGTGTCGTAGCAGAAGTGCTACACAAGGTATTAAAAACCATATGGGGTCCTCTCCGTACTCCAGAATTAATTACTTGTTCAAAGACAGTGGCCCTTTTGACATTTCTGTTAGTGTTTAACAGGCAGAACAATTTGCTAGCTTCTTCAAAGTTTTTATTATTTTGTTGTTTAAAACTGTGGCTGCACTGCAGGATATCTTGAGCATGTTTTCGGCAGAGTTCTGATCCATGGATTTTCTTTTTTTTATTGTCTCTGGGCTAGGATAGTGCATCTGTTGCCTGTCTGTTATCTTCCCCACAGTGTTTATTCAGGATTTGTTTCTATACATATTTTTTTACTCTACTAAAGAAGCAGAAGTGGACCTTTCTTAGAGTCCCGGATGGCTTTATCCAAAACAGTTATATATTCAAGTTCACAGAGGGCTAGTTTGGATGATTCTTACCATTTTGGCCAATCCCATATGGTAACAGACGTGCATCCTCATGGAGCATGCACATACTATCTGGAGGAATTTGAGGCTTTTTTTCTTTAAATGCGCAGAGGGGACCAGTTAGTCCAAACCTAGGGTGCCCAGATTCAATAAGGGACAGGGTGCCTATACTTTTAACCATTGAAATTTGGGCAGGTGCAGCTCATCATGGAAGGGTGCAACAAGCTACACCTGCCCAATTTCCCTCTTCTTACAGTGGTTAAAGGCATAGGCACCCTGTCCCCTATTGAATCCGGACACCCTATCCAAACCACCCCTCTATGTGTGCTGATCAGGCTGGTTGAACAGGTAAGAATCATCTGGTGACCCATGGATATCAAGGTTATCAAGGCCACTATAACCGAGCCGACGCACCATTGGGAAATACTCCGGGGTAGGTCAGCTCACTGCTTGACTTGCTGATCCAGGGTGGTGTGCAGTATTACCTGTCCCACTTACCTGTTGCTGACATTGCCTGCTGGTAGTTACCACAAGCTGCAGACTATGGTCTTTATTTATTCATTTAATTTACTATACTGTATTTTTAGATTCTTTTTCTAAAAACAATCAAAGTAATTTAGATTAGAAGAATTTAAAAGACCACAAAGATGACATGACCATGCAACAATATCTAAAAGTAGCGTCAATAAAAAGAATCACCAGCAACAGCTGACATCTAGTTCAGATAATTGGGAAGGCCTTATAAAATAGAAATGTTTAAAATTTCTTTTTAAAAGCCATAAGCGACGGAACTATTTGAATCTCATTAGGAAGGGTGTTTCACAGCCAGGAAGGTCGTCACTGAAAAGGTCCTAGTATGGCGCAAAAGCCATTGAAAGAGGGGCAGACACTTGGAAGTCTTGTTGGAGCCAGTCTCGGGGCTTATGCGATTGGTTTCTTGTGGAACAAGGCCCTAATAGCGATAATATATCAGACATTATATGTTTACACACGGTTCTGTGACTGTGTACAAGGAAATGTGTACTTTGTAATGTAACAATGGCCGACATGGTGCTATTCATTAGGAATTTCAATCTGTGTTTTGCTTGTACCTGCTGTGAAAACATATTGTGAAAATCAATCTTTAGTGTCATAAAACTGAGTATCCAATAAAAATCTACTCAGATGTCTGGATGTTTGATTCAGATTATTCAGTTCATTATTCAGTATTATTCAACCTTGTCATATATGGAAGAAATACTCATAATTGGTCTCTGACAAAGATGAAATGACATTTTTGGAGAATGCAAGTGCCATACGTTATCACAATGATATTGCCGTGGTTGGTGTCTGCAGTTGTTAAATGGTAGTAGACGTAATAGTAGTGACAGACAGACTCTCCCAGGCTCAATTTGGAACTGAAGAATCCGTTATACATGGAAGCATTGATGAGTTATCCTAGAAATAAATGAAATAAGACTGCAATCCGATACACATTTACCTGAGAGCAAGTAGCATTGAACTTGGTGGAGCTTACTTTTTAAGTAGATCTGCATGGGCTTGCACTGTTAGAAGTCCTACATGAAGATTTTTGAGACTGTGTTGTCTGATTCTGGTTGAACAGGTTTATCAACGCTACAAGCTGTGCTGGATACTGCAGCTGAAAAGAAATGGCAAGTGACAGCTATCAATGTGGGGAATATTAACAATGACAGGAAAGATGAAACCTACCGTTCACTTTTTCAAGATCTGGAGGTAAAAAAGGAAAGGCGAGTCATTCTCGACTGCGAACGGGATAAAGTCAATGACATTGTAGACCAGGTATGCTAGCTACAGTGTGTAGCAGTGCGAGTATACATGAAATGTATTTATGCAATGGTGACTTGTAGTCAGGATTTATTTGTGTTTGGTACAGCATTGCTCATCCGTTTTGTGTGCGTGTGTACATACGTTGACAATGATAAGAATATTTGAATAGTGTTCATGCAACAAACAGAAAATTCAGCACATTAAAAAAAAAACACCCACATTTCTATTGTTCTTATTAAATATTCTCGATTTTATGCAAAGCTGTTGTATTGCAAACATTCAGACACTTTTGGATCCAAGGTCACGTTGCCTTTATCATGTAATATTCAATTTTAAACATTGTTCTTTATTGTATTCCATTGTAGTAGCATGTCTGATGTTTAAAAAGCATGAGAGTCTCTTCAAGAAACAATTAACAAAATCCAGCCATAACGAAAGACTTTTAAGTCCCATTAATTTCAATAGGAAAGGTTGAGCAACTTGTTTAACTCTCTCTTTGACAGTGGTGTAGTAGTGGTAAATTTGAAAGAGCACCACTGATATCCTATCCCCCTTCCCAACCTCGATCTGCCTTCCATTCTGGGTCTTCTCAGCCTTGTGCCAGCAGGTCCAAATTGACCCAGCAGAGCAGCAAGGGCTTACACCCAGGCAAGGGAACAAATGTTCCCTTACCCAGAGGAGATACTGGGACTTCCCCTAACTCGCAGGATGCAGCACTTAGAACGCAATCCTCTGTAACTTTAGAATGGCGGAGCGCGCGCTCCGCCATTCTAAAGTGTCGTAAACATGCCGTAGAACATGTTTGTGACTAATTTAGAGAAAGGCCGCCGGCGCTAGGCCAGCAGCCCTTTCTCCGCTGCCAGGACAGCCTCACGGCCGCCGGAGGTAGATAAGGGATCCCCGGCGGGGGCGGTCCGGGCGGTGAGGGAGGGGGGCCATTGGCCGGGCCGGCCTGGGAGGGGGCAGGGATGGCGTCTGCCACATCACTGTCCATGAGCGGCCGGCTGGCGCAGCCGTTACACGGCCTCCTCCAACTTCCGCCAGGTTTACACCAGGGGAAGGGGACGGATCCGGCGGGTGGCCCAGGGCCACCCACCAGATAGTTAGTTAGGATTGGGCTGTGACTTTGGTGGCGCAGTTGCATTGGTGGAGGAAAGATAGATAAGATGGGGCTGAGAGGTGGCAAGTCCTAATGCCTACAATGGGACTTATTTCTGAGTAGACAATGTTACTGCACTGTTACCCTGATCCACACAACCCAGTTATATTGAACTACTTGGAGTACAGCCCTCTAGTTTTATTGACATCAGTAAGACTGATGGCCCAATCCTAACTGGGCCTTGTGTCACCGGAACACTCATTCTGGTGGAGTAAGGCACTTTATGGCTGTTGCAAAAGGTGACAAACCATTTGGCATGGCAGCCGCTGCAAGCAGCAAGCAGCTGGATCCGCATGCCAGCAGACCGGGGACACCCACCGGCACTGGTAAGTTCGTGCAAGAGGTTGGAGGGAGGCAGGAAGGGGGTGAAACGTGGCCAGGAAGGGGAAGTAGCAGCAGCAGTGGTGCACACAGATATCCTAACACCCTTCCTGGCCGCAATTCCCTGAGCCGGGTCCACGTGGACTTGCACCAGCTATAGAGCTGGTGCAGGTCCAAGTAGATCTGGCAGGTCAGTGTGGGCTTACCCCAGGGCAAAGGAACAAATGTTCCCTTACCCTGAGGAGGCCTCAGGAGTCCGAAACTCCTCCATAGGATTCAGCAGGCGCCATGTTGGCACAGCTGCATCACCATGCAGAGAGTTAAGTTTAATTGGGTTATTCCATCAGAAAAGCAAAACACACCAATCAAATAGTAGCATCTTTTTAGGAGATGGGCTCTCTTTATCAGCAGTCTATTCTTCTTTTACGCATGAATGCTTAGAATGAACAAAAGAATGTGAGAGTGCTTTTTATGCACAGGACATAGAAAAAAATTGAGTGGGAGATGCAGAATGATTAGCCTTTTTGGTTGGTGCTATGTGTAAATTATTATAAAGCATATGAACATTGTTGTTGTTCAGTTGTTAAGTCGTGTCCGACCCTTCGTGATCCCATGAACCATATCCCGCCAGGCCTTCCTGTCCTCCACTATCTTCTTGAGTTCGCTCATTTTCATGTTTGTTGCATCGGTGATGCTGTCTAACCATCTCATCCTTTGCCTTTCCCTTCTCCTTTTGCCTTCAATCTTTCCCAGCATCAGAGTCTTCTCCAGAGAGTCCTCTCTTTGCATTAGGTGGCCAAAATATTTGAGTTTCAGCCTCAGTACCTGTCCTTCCAGGGAACAGTCAGGGTTGATTTCATTTAGGATTGACTGATTTGATCTCCTAGCAGTCCAGGGGACTCTCAGGAGTCACCTTAAAGCCATCATCTTGCCTTGGATGATTAGCTCATCAGATAGTGCTCATAAACGTATTGCCCATGACCCCGGAGCTGGAGTGTTCCACCTGGCATGATTGAATTTGGAGTGGGTTCATACAAGTGGCCTTCTACATGGAATATGGCCACGATGAGCTGCCCAGTTTCAAGAACTACAACACCACAAATGCAACACTTGTGCTTCTCTTCACACTAAGACTGCAATCCTGTATGTACTTAACTAGGAGTTTAGTCTTACTCAACTGAATAGGATTTCTTTTTGAGCAGACATGCATAAGATTGCACTGCATATGTGTGTAGGATTCCTGCAACATGGCAAACAACACTTCAGCCCAGTCTTTCTCACCCCCAAACATTTCCAGACACTTCAGCCCAGTCTTTCTCACCCCCAAACATTTCCAGACAGATAGATTTTGCACTTCTTCCAAAAGATTAGGAGAGAGGAACATAAACAGATAACCTCCAGAAGAACATTACATAACCTCAGCACCATGGCTGTAAACACTGGCGTCGACGGAGGGAAGCGCGCGGGGCGGGCCGTCCGGGGGCGACGTGCGCACAAGGGTGACGCGCGTCCCCCCCAGTACTCACAGTTGGTCGTTGCAGGTGGGCCCGCCCACCTGCCCTCGCATCTGTTTGGCTCTGAAATGAGCCGAAAACGGCGCGGGGGGGTGTTGCTCTGCGCCCACGCATGACGTCACGCGCGGGGGCGGAGCCTAGTCTTAAAGGTGATGCGCGCCCCCGCTCTGGGGTGACGCACGTCATAGCGACGTGACTGGCTGTAAATGATCTTCCCCTTATGGTAAACACCCAAAGCCCCCACAAGGAAGAAACATAGTGTAGGGAAGATCTTCTAGAAGATCTTCACTAGCAAGAGGGTGAAGTAAACAGATTCTTATATTCCAGTAATATGGAGAGCTCATGAATTGTCTGAAAATGCTGCTTAAAGGCATTGGGCAAAATTCCCTACGAGGATCTCCTCTGCTAGCCCTAATGAAGTGAATGAGAGAAAAGAATATAATAAATAATATATGACTATTGAGCTACTGAGTACTGAAACCCTTTTTCATGATGTCTCCAAAATGAAATTTCACATTTATAATCTGCACTGAATCCTCTGATTGTAAAGTATCAAACAGGTCTGATACTGACTGATCACTCATCCTTTTATTAAAGCTCAACTAACATCTTTTTAAGGCCAGCGTGTGGCACAGCGGGTTAAACCGCTGAACCATAAGCTGTCGATCAAAAGGTCGGCAGTTCGATTCCCGCGACGGGGTGAGCGTTCGTTGCTTGGCCAGCTCCTGCCAACCTAGCAGTTCCAAAGCATGTCAATGCGAGTAGATAAATAGGTACCGCTTGCGGGAAGGTAAACAGCGCTCCATGTTTCAGCCGCATGCCACGCGCTGCGGCAAGGAGAGTCATGCCACATGACCACGGAGGCGTCTTCGGACAACGCTGGCTCTTCGGCTTTGAAATGGAGATGAGCACCACCCCTAGAGTCGGACACGACTGGACTTAATTGTCAGGGGATACCTTTACCTTTTTAACATCTTTTTAAGCTCTTTTATTAAAGCTCAACTAAGTACCTGTGCCTTTCTTCCAGTCAAATTAGCTTTTCATTTTCTCTTACAGGTTATTACAATTGGTAAACATGTAAAAGGATATCACTACATCATTGCAAATTTGGTAAGTTAATTTAATACTCATACCTATACCTCATGTTTTAGAAATTAAAGAACAGTTTTGGGGGTGATATTGTTTGATAATGTTGATTGAGAGATTGTGGCTTTCTGCACTTTAGGGATCTGTCCCAGGATTGAATGGGGTCTTTGGGTAATGCATCATTATTTCTTGTAATTAGCCTACTTCCTGTGAAACACACTAACTTTTCCTTGTTTTATTTGACTATTTTTCTCAACCACTCCTCTCTCTTACACCTCTCTGGTGGTTCATTCACTTTGGGTTGGATTCAAAGAGCTACTTTGTGTAAAAATATATGTGTAGCACAACAGCATGCTTCCAACTAGAAGTGCCTTTAAATAACTGAAAAAACAGCTGTGTGGGGGGAGGCACACTGGGATGTGTGAGGACAGGAGAATCACTCTTCACTTGCACACTGTTTTGAAACTGGAAGGTCCACCCCAAATATTCACCCTGGGACGTGTCTAGCGTCCCGGGGAGGCTTTACTCTGGTCCCCCCCCCCCGGCACGCTAGACAGCGTGCTGGCCCAGCCATTCCGATTGGCTCGGCCGGGTCACTTGGCCGGGGTCGACTGAGGGAACGCTGCGGCATTCGTGCAGCCCCCTCAGTCGTCTCCCGGCTGGCAACCCCTCCCACGCTCCTTTGTCATAGTCTGGGATTAGCCGGTCTCCTGTCAGGACCAGGTAGGAATTTTTGGCTGCCAATGAATTGGCACAGTGTTGGTGGTTTTTTTTCACCAGCCTCAGACTGTGTTCTTGGGATGGGGGTCGTCAATCAGTTGGTCACCTGGCAGGTGGCATGCGGGAATGGGTAGATAGGAGAGATGGCCTTGGCGTGCATCATGAGGTCGGCAAGGTCAGGAGGTGAGCCATGACCGCTCATACACGACACTCAAACGGGTCGGTGAGGCTGGGTGGCAAGCCCCCTGGCCGGAGCAAGGAAGGCCCATCAATGGCCTGGCCAGTATGGGTACCTGAACTGCTCCGCTGCCTCGACCCTTCAGGGTTGGCTTTGATAGGCTCACTCGGGGAGTGACCGAGGGGGCCTGGAGCCAGGATGTTTTACGCCATAAAATCAAGGGAAATAGACGACTGGAGGGCCGTTTCCCCAAATAGTGCTCGCACGCCTCTGGGGGGTAGAGTTTGTTACCCCCAGTTATTTTCCCTCTGCAGGTCTTTGTATACTTAAATAAAAGTGACCATATTCACCAAACGTACGTTGTCTAGCATGCTTACTTGGGGGGGTGTAAGGGTAATCTGCATTAGTTCCCTCTCTTCCTAAGTTCAGTCCACCTGGATTCTGTAGGACCCCTCAAATCCTGTATCCATTCCTTTTACCCACTACAGACTTTAGCTGTTCCCCCCCCCCCCCACACACACACACGTGGCCCAATCCTATGGGTCTTGTAAAACAGCAAATCTCTTCCAATCCACTGTTTTAAAAGGCCTAGCGATAAATGTGAATGTGAATGGCAAGGAAGATAACTAAGGATATCACTGTGATGTTTGCTGTCGTTTCTGGTCTAAAGGCATTGGCTTTGATAAGTGCTGAGAAAACATGGTATAAATTCTTAAATTAATGAACCTTAATGTGAGGAAAACCTTGTTTTTATTTGAGGAGTCAAATATGTGTGTTACTTTAATATGCAAGTTGGCAAGCTAATGTATGACAGAAAAGTTGAATAACTGGCTGACTGACAGGTGTTTTTTCCACATCTAGGGATTTACTGATGGAGATTTATCAAAAATACAGTTTGGAGGAGCCAATGTATCAGGATTTCAGATAGTAGACTATGATGATCCCCTAGTATCAAAATTTATACAGCGCTGGTCAACACTGGAAGAAAAAGAATACCCAGGAGCCCACACTAGTACAATTAAGGTGAGCTGTTTGGTTGTACACTAATAAAAGGGAATGCTGGGGAAGGATAAAGTAGAAATAACAATAGTTACAATGAATTATGGTGTTAATCTGTTCTAGTCAAAACAGCCAAGAGTCCTATGCACCCTAAAGACTAGAAACTGTGACAACCCAATCCTATTCTGGATTGGGTTGTTGTGCGCAGCCATTTACGACAGGTCTGTGTTCTTGGAAAAGGAGGGGGAGCAGAACAATCGGCAGAAGGACTCCCAGGGGTTCTCAACCCCTTCCCAGCTGAGTACCACCTCCGGCGCCACTCTCCTGCTGTGTACCAAAGGAAGTGACTGGCGATGACATCATCATCCGTTCCTTCTGGGTTTCCAGGTTTTTAGAGGCCAGAAAACGCAGGTAGGGGGCTCTGGGTGGGTGAGAGGGCCCTTCTCAGCGTTCCTGAGAGGCTCGGCCAAAGGCTGGAGCCTCTGAGGAGTAAAAATAATGCAGCTGAAAGCGTTGCATCTGAGTGGGGTTCCAGTGGTCCGGTGGTCCAAGTACCACCAGCAGTCAGCCGAAGTACCACTGGTGGTAATAGTACCACTGGTTGAGAAACCCTAATCCACCATCCGGCTAGGCTGCTGCTATCAATGAACATACACAGCAGCAGAGGCTGGTTAAGGTTTAAAAAGAAATACAGGGTACTTTACCCACGGTTTCCAAGATTATATATGTTCTGAGTGGTCCAAGGTTTCTACTACTTTGGAACAGAGAACCCTAGAGCTTTTCTCCTTGTATGGATGTGTGTGGGGTTAGGGGTGTCTGGAGGCTGCTCATAATGGCTGTCCGCCATTATGGAGACAGAGCTTCGTCAGTTTGTATCGTTCCCTTCTGATGGTCTGGGAGAGAGCGGAGGGAGAAAGGGTAGAAAGGATATAGTATTAAGGACCACACCTCCCCTGTGCAAAGTTCATAGAGGGTCTTTTACATAGAGGTAAAGGGTTTAAGGCAGGGGTGGGGTTAGGGAAATTTTTGGCCCCCCACCGCAAATTTGACACCCCCCCCCGTGAATTTACTGTTCTAAACCGCCCACCCACCCACCCACTGACTACTCCCTCCCTCCCTCCCTCCCACCCACGGCCGCTTACCTGAGGCTCAGGACAGCAGCGGTGGTGGTGGTGGTGGCGGCGGCGGCGGCAGCTGCCGCCGCCATCTTCCCACGTCAGCTCCAGTTTAAATCGGCCTTTCCGCAGCTGCGCAGATCGCCGTTGAGGCCGAGAGGGCAATCTCTCCGCCTCAACGGCGATCTGCGCTGCTGCAGAAAGGCCGCTTTCAGAAGGAGGAGGCACCGAGGTGACGAGACTAGGCGCGCGGCGGCGGTGGTGGAGCCTCCGGTCCCGTGGCCAGAGGTTCCCCATGCCTGGTTTAAGGTGTCTGGATAGTACAGTGCCCTCCAGAGTCCTGCAGGTGGCGTTGCATGCAAATTCCAACATGTGCACCATCAGCAACATGCACCTGTGTTATTTTTGAAGGGTGCTTGGTACCTGGACCTGTCACGTGGTATTACCGATGATAGTGTTACTGAAAATGCTTTTTAAAACACAAGCAAAGCATTTTCTCTTTAGGTGGTGTGTCATTGATGAGCGGATTGCAAAAATGCCATTTTTTTTTAGTAAAACCTGCGAGCCATTTAAATGGAGATTTTCAGCTCATTCCATTTGTCAATGAATTTTGGTTTCTTCAGTACAGGAATTTTTGACACAGCAAAGAGTAATTAAGGAAAAGGCAGATGTTCTTAGCAGTTTACATCAATTTAGAAGCTATTTTGTTATAAATTGCCTGGTACTTCTGTTTTTCTGATTTGGTCTTAGGGTTACCTAAAGGCAATGTCGATTGAAGATATAATTAATTTTGTCAGGGTGCATGATTTAGGTGACTGGAAGATTGTTCCAGCAAAAATAAGTTGTTATAAACAAATCCATGAAAGGTTGGCAGGGTGGTTCAGCTTCTGCTGTGAAGACAAAAATAAATGTGATGTACTTGCAGTTGTTTTATGATCTCTGTCATAAACATTGAACTATAATTGTATATGTCTACCAAAAGATGGAATCTAGAAACAGGGGTCTTGTCAAGGCAGATGGAGAAGTGGAGCACTGAGACTTCTCCACAGCAGGAGAGCTCTGATGCTGCCTTTGATTTTTTTTTTCAAAGGCGCTTAACTGAGAAGTATCAGGTTCACCATGAGGCAAACTTTGGGGGATATGTTTATCTATGTCTGACATTGTCTTTCCTATTAGGGGGGGGGGGGGCTGCAATCCTAGGCCAATTTACCTGGGAGTAAGTGATCATAGTGAGACTTACTCCAGATTCTTTTTTCCTTCTCCTTTTAGTGCAGCCCAGCTCCTTCTTTCATAATAAAAAAACTTATTAGCAGGAGATTTTGGACAGGCAAAAGGAAGTACTTTTTCACACAGTGCACAAATAATCTGTTGAATTTGTTTCCACAAGATGAAGTGATGGCCACTAGCTTAGGTGTCACAGGAGATTCAGCAAATGAATGGAGGACAAGTTTATCATTCGTAATAGCTACTGTATATGCTATAGTGGGAGAGGGGTACTGTCTTTATCTCTTAGTCAAAGATATGTTTACTAGAAAAGTTAGGAAACAGAATATTTTTAACTTCTCTCTGGAAGACTTGAAGTGTACTTTCTAACATCAGCCATCAGTGTCTGCAGGAGTTTCTATATGCCATGTAAATATCTATGGGAACTTCTGTATATACCCATGGGTAGTACCAAAACTTCAGAAAATTGAGAAAATAGGATCAAATGCTTTGCAATTTCTTGGACAATTGCAAGTGAAAGGAAAAAGCAAAATTAGGACAATTTTAGGGTCTCGTGGACTTTATGAGACTGATATTCTCTTCCTGTTCATTAATCAGTATATACTGGGATGAAAAGATTATACTAATATATTAAATATTGTGTAAAGGTCATAGACATGAGGCATTGTCAAAAAAACACTACTGTTTTATAATTAATAGTAGCTAGGAGTATGTGCCTCATAAACCATTCTGTAGTTGCCTAAAGACTGCAGTTATTTCAGGCTGCATATAAATAATTACACTAGCAGCAGGATAAATTGCTTATCTCAGCGGTGTAGTCTAGCATAATTTAGTTACTGACTAGCCTCTGAGCAAGCAATGCTAAATCATTCCAGTGCCAGATTAAATTTGGGGGATTTTGATCTCAACTCTAGGTATGCTCAGTGAATACATGATCAGGAGGTGCAGATGGTAGCAGTCAGTGCTTCTGACAAGGCCCCAACCCTTGACCAGTTCTGCTATCGTCATTGGTGCCTGCCCCTTAAATAAAGCAGCATGTGCCATTCAGAAGCAGGATGCCCCTTCCCTATCTAGTGACAAAGGTCCTCCTTGAGAGCGTCCTGAATTGGTGGCCACTGCTGGGCAACATTGCCATTTGATTCACTATATCATGATCTTGTGACAGACAACCACAGCCTTGAGGCATTCCCAGTTCCCTTCTCCTCTCTACTTCCTTCAAGCTTTGCTGACTCCAGTGGTGTAGCTAGGGAGGGGGCAGGTGCCAGACCTCTGGGGGTATGTGCCACAGGGGGTGCCATTTAATAATAATGCTTTATTATTTATTGAATTTATATCCCACCTTTCTCCCCTGTAGGGGGACCCATTTTTATTAGGACGTGACTGTACTGGAGGGATGAAGTGTTACATTTCTGTGAATGTTTTGGGATTATTATTAATTAATTCATTATTAATTATTATCATAGTTAATATTATACGTAATGAGCTTGTCGGGACTTGAGGGGGGTGCAAAAATTTTAATGGGCATCGGGTGCACTGGACCCCAGCTCCTCCTCTGGCTGACTCCTCTGGGTAGTGGCTCATTGGGGGCTGAGGTGTTGTGGTCGGTTGAATCAAGGTTGGACTCTGGACAGAACCCTAACCTGCTGAGTACTTGTGCCCTGGTAAGAAGCCCAACCCTATATAAGTTTGGATTTGCTTGGATTTATTGCTTAGGATATTTTCAGACAAAAGAGAAATTCCTGTTAGAAGGTATATAATTGTATACATACTGTATATAGAAGACTTTGGTTCCTTTACAAATCTTAGACAAAGAAGCATAGCTGTAGAATGTATTTTTTCCTTCTTCATAATGGTTCATATCCAATGGATACGCTAATCCAATCATATCGTATCCAATGGATACGCTAATGGGTTCTGAGTTGTCTGTGACGGATCAAGAGAGAGATCTTGGGGTTCTGGTGGACAGGTTGATGAAAGTGTCGACCCAGTGTGCGGCGGCTGTGAAGAAGGCCAATTCCATGCTCGGGATCATTAAAAAAGGGATTGAGAATAAAACGGCCAATATCATTATGCCTTGTACAAATCGATGGTAAGGCCGCATCTGGAGTATTGTGTCCAGTTCTGGTCACCACACCTCAAAAAGGATATAGTTGAATTGGAAAAGGTGCAGAAAAGAGCGACCAGAATGATTCGTGGGCTGGAGCACCTCCCTTATGAGGAAAGGCTACAGTGTTTGGGGCTTTTCAGTCTAGAAAAAAGGCGCCTGAGGGGCGACATGATTGAGATGTATAAAATTATGCATGGGATGGAGAGAGTGGATAGAGGGGAATTCTTCTCCCTCTTGCACAACACCAGAACCAGGGGACATGCACTAAAATTGAGTGGAGGGAGAGTTAGAACAGATAAAAGAAAATATTTCTTTACCCATCGTGTAATTCATCTGTGGAACTCCTTGCCACAGGATGTGGTGATGGCACCTGGCCTTGATGCCTTTAAAAGGGGTTTGGACAGATTCATGGAGGAAAAGACCATCACAGGTTACAAGCCATAAGCAACCTCCTGGTTTTTAGAAGTGGGTTTTCTCTATGCCAGGTGCAGGGAAGTGGCAGCAGGAAACAGGTTATCTTGTTGGCTGTGCGCTCCCTGAGGCATCTGGTGGGGCCACTGTGTGATACAGGAAGCTGGACTAGATGGGCCTTTGGCCTGATCCAGCAGGGCTCTTCTTATGTTCTTATGTTATCCCATTTGAAATCATATCAGTCTTTGTGTTATCATAAAGAAACCTGGATTAAAATATTTGAGGCATGCAACCTGTTATCATATTCATTACCAAATAGTTCTGCAACTTTCAAAATGCTTTTTACTGCTTTGCAATAGAGTAATAGTTTCTCTCTGGAATATGAATATTCAAATTCAGCTGAAGACTTTTACTGAACATAAACATCACGACAAAGCAAAGTTATTTGTTAGCAAGTAGGAAGACCTCTGTGTTGCCATAGCGATCTGTTCAATTAATGTACACACAATTTACAGCCCAGTCCTACCTAACTCCCCCTGCGCTGCATCCCGTGGGGGACGTTCGGATCCTGGAGGCCTCCACGAGGAAAGGGAACATTTGTTCCCTTGCCTCAGGGCAAACCTCTGCTGCTTTAATGGGTTACTTGAACCTGCGCCAGCTAATTTGCTGAGTGGACCCGGGTTGGTGGATCAAGGCTGGGAAGAGGCTATTGGCAGTACTACTGCTGCCGATACTGCTCCCTTCCCGGCTTAGATTTGACCTCTGCCTCATCTCCTCCCTGTTCCTCCCCCTCCCTATTCGATCCATCCTGTCTGTTTCCCCCCCCACACACACATTTTACCATGTATCTTAGTAACAGGGGAAAAGGGCCCGATCCTATCTGTGGGATATGCTGGCGGACCACAAGATCTACCAGTGTATCCCATGGTCTGCCATGGCAACTGAGTATCCGATGAACTGCAGAACGCGGTCATTGGTGCAAAGGCCAGGAGGCCACGCACTGGCAGCAGCTCCATCCAGATTGATCGTTGACCCAGGTATGTTGGGGGTGGATTGGGATGGAAATTGAGCCAGTCTGGGGGCAGATTGGGGGTGGATCTCGGTGTCAGTGGCAACCGCAAAATCCAGAGCTCCCGTTCCAGGCCTGACATGACCCTGTGGCAGTTCAGTTCTACGCCAGCAAAAGAGCTGGCATTGACCTGAGTAGGCTCATAAGGGGGCAGGGAGAGGTGGAGGAGGTACATAAAAACTTCCTTTACTTATGATTCCTGGCTGGCCTGGTCCCCATCTGGCTCACGGGATGCAGTGGAGGCTGTGTCAACATCCCTGCATCGTGCTGGCTGACCCTGGATAAGATTGGGCTGAAAAATAATGGTTATTCAGTTGGAAAATTGAATATTTCTACACCTTGTGTAAGATAATTTAAGGATTTCTAAATTTGTGTGCAACAGGATGATAGCTTTAGTCCAAAAGAGTCACTGTAACATGGGAAATGAACTGAAAACATAGTGGTAATGTCCGCTCTAAAGATCAGATTCAAATTTTCAAAGAATATCCCTGGGGCTAGCATATGGGAAAGCCTGCCTGAAATAAGTCTCGTGGGAAGGGAAGAGAAGTCAGTGCCAAAGAAACTGGTTAATTAAGGCACTAATCAGCCATACGTAGGTTAAAGTGGAATGGATAGGAGTGAACTTGACCCAGAGTAAATATGAAGAGGATATTCTGAATAGCTGAACTAAATAAGCTAAGAACTCTCCTATCACCACCCTCTCCCTTTTCTCATAACAAAAAATTTGGGCACCCTATATAACAAGAGCAATTCCAGTCAACTCCATTTGACAAACAAGAAGGGCACACATGATATATCTTCTTCCAACAGTAATAATCACCTGGTAATTACTAGATCTTTTTTCTGAGCATGGCAATTACTGTATGTGGTTAATTGTTCTGTTCCTCAGGAATGCTAAGAGAAGTACTATTGCAAGAGTAATTTAATGGGCCTATCATAGCTATGGAGCAGCTGATGAGCAAAATCCAGTTTATCTGGGGAAGACTGTTCTTATAATTGATATTAAGACTGTAGACATTCATCTAACTTCTCCAAAGGAATTCTGCGTACATGTTCACAAAACGAATACATGTAATCTGCAAGACTAGATTTAAAAAATGGGAAACATTACTGAAAGTTTATTATATAGCATAAACAAGTATAAAACGGAAAGGCTACTCTTTTATGAAGAATGTTAGGACAAAAGCAAGATAGCCTTTGCAAAGACTTAGGCCCATCACAAAACACACAATCACATGATTAACAGGATTGGCCGACAAAGGCCATTGCCTCAGGCAGCAGATTGGTAGGGAGCACCTTCTTCCATCTGCCCACTTGCCCCCACTCCTCCTTCTCCTCTCACTCCCTGGATTGGTAAAAGAAGAGGGAGATGGAGTGGAAGAAGTGTGAAAGACAGGAGAGTGGTGAGCTAGAGTGTAGCCCACCATTCTCCTCTCCTCCACACTTCCTCTTCGGCTCCACCCCCCTTTTCCAATCTAGGGAGAGGAAAGAGCAGAGGCTACCGTAGCACCAGCTAGGGATGTGGATCAAGTCTCAGACTCAAAGTCTCAAGTCAAGTTCCAAATCTTTGCCCCCAAGTCCCGAGTCAAGTCTGTGTCAATATACTCAAGTCTACATCACTGGCACCAGCTAAACATCTCCATGAAATAATTACCGTATTTCTTCGATTCTAAGACGCATGTTTTTTCCCAATTAAGCATTTTAAAAAATGGGATACGTCTTATTATCGAAGGTCTCTAAAAAGCACTCCAAAATGCAATTTCCTTACTTACCGGAGCTTGAGGGAGCTTCAGGGAGGCCTGCGCGACCCTCTGCAGGCCTCCCCAATCTTCAGTTCGGTGTAGAACAGTGATTTTCGGCCATTTACGGTTTTCGCGAAAACCGGAAATGGCCGAAAATCGCTGTTTTTTACTGAACTGAAGATCTGGGAGGCCTGCAGAGGGTCGCGCAGGCCTCCCTGAAGCTCCCCCAAGCCCCGGTAAGTAAGGAAATTGCATTTTCTGGTGGACCACAAAGGCACTGCTCAAATGCAGATCATCAGTAGCAGCGCGGGGCATGCTGGGGTGAGCTCTCAGGTTCAGGAAGAGAGAGCTCGCCACTGAGCAGAGGGGGCAAAATGGCGCAGTAAAAATCGGACTGCCGTGGCAGGCAAGCTGGGGAGAGTTGGTGCTGAGCAGGAAGGAGGTGCGTCTTGCAATCGATGGTTTTTTGTTTTTTTTTCTGCTGGTGTTCCTGAAATTAAGATGCGCCTTAGAATCGATGGCGCCTTAGAATCGAAGAAATACGGTAGTTTGCATGTTGTATCTAAACAGACAAAGTAATTCCACTGTCAGAAGGAAAGAGCACAGGATTCTGTAGTAATTTTATTTTTTCAGGATCTGTATTGAGGACCATATATTTGTGATTTGTGAACTAGGCTGATATTGGTGTATGCTGTATTATTCTAAATAGAACTCATGTTTATGGAATATTAGATAACATTATCTAAAATGTGCTCACTGAGGATTATTTTAAGTTCATTTACTATTCATAGAACTCTTTTTAGACATTGTTTCATGTTTTTAAAAATGCCACTCTGATATAGCACACCCTCGTACGAATTCTCTGTACTGAGGTGATATTTAGTTTGTAAAGCATAGCATTTTCTTGTTCATTTTAAAGGGTATTTTTGTCTACATTATATTTCATAGAAAATCTTAACATCCAGCCAAGAGAGTTTGTTGATCTAGTGCAATAATAAAATCCTGCCACTGGAGTTTCATTTTATTGTATAAACGGTGAAGAAGCAGAAGTGGTGCTTGTGTTCTCAGTTGTGTTTACTATGGGCTGTTTATGTTACACCTAGATTTTTATGGTTAATCTCTAAACTGCACTAAAGGCTGACATCTCACTATTAGCCACGACGCACAGAATCCCATCCAGGTCGTAGATGTGGAAGCCTTTGGCAAAACTCCTGAAACTTCTCTCTTGGGAGTCTAAGTGGAGAAGGTTAATTTATATCTCCTGATATGATAAAACCGATGCATGAGGAAGTCTCATTCATTCTTTTCTTAAGAAGCAGCTTCTCAAAGTCTTTAAAGTGGCAAAACATGTTTGTTATTGCAAGCTTAAAATACATAATATGCATATCGAGTACCATCCATAGTAGTCCTTGTGCAATGAGCCCCAGCACAATGCCATATTCTCTACATTGGCCCACCCCCACATTCCCTTGATCCTCCCAAAAGCCACACTGGAGCATTGGTGGGGCCTTGGCAATGGTGTGGGATAGAGCATGGGGGCTACAGGGAGAGGGGGAATCCTCAGAAATTGCTAGCAGCATCACTCTCCTCGTACTTTCCAGGTATTCCCCTTTCCTGCCAGAATCCCTTGCTGTGTCCTACACCACAAATAGTCCACACCATTTCAGACAATATGTCTGACCAGCTCTCCTCACTGTGCAAATAAAAGCCAGGGCATACACATTCTGCCCCCAGGTGATACATCATTCAACTCCACATACTCATGTGGGAGGCGGAATGGCTGAACCACTGCACTTAAAGTAGCATTCAAATTGCAGGATTAGGGATGATTTGGATATTCTGCCTCCCATCATGAGTCACCACTAAAACTACTTACTCCTCTTTTATAACTTCAAGGGAGGTTCAGTCTATTCTTCTCCTCCATCTGATCTTTATCTTCAAATATGGCATTTTTGAATTCACCATTTTGCCCCGAAGGCTTTCGCTCTCTCTTCACCTCCTCTGTGATTTAATAACAATAGTCAACCATTATTGTATTATGTTGATGTTTATTTTTGTGATCCCTTTTGTGGGACCAAAAGGTAGAATAGAAATGACAATAAAATAACTTAAAAAGTGGGTGGAATGGTATACTGGCAGGAGGTGGGAATGGTGAAGAAAGCTGTGCATGCCATTGCTTTTAATCATGTGGTAGGCAGAGCCAGTTGGACGTTTCATCTGAATTGTCTCTAGTATTTTTGAGAAGAAGGTGTCAAAGAAAGAATTGATAGATGGCATGGGGCCCTACATGAAACAGAGGTGAGGAATCCTTTTGGTTCCAATGAGGCAGTGACAGACAAGCAACAGTGTATTTAATGGTAGACCTCAGCCAGTTATTTTTGTCTCTCACAATCTGCTGGGTCAAAAGAGGTTCTTCCTTCTTAATTTCTGTCTGCCAGAGCCTATTAGCATAAGTAAAAATACCTGAAAAGAAATTATTCTGCTTTGTGAAAGTAGTCAGGCTGTTAAAAACAAGAGAGTTCTGTAAATGAAAGAGAAGAAAGTCCATGCCATGAAGATGTTTTAGCGTACAAGACAAGAAGTTTCCTCTGAAATAAATTCAGCATCTGTTGTTTGAAAATAAAGGATGTGGGGATAGAGATTTGATGAATTTGTAAATGTTTGAATGTAAATTGGTTTATTGCAGTGTTGAAATCTGAATTTGATAGCCTTTTCTTAATTAATTATATTTAATCCTTTTCAGTACACATCAGCTTTGACGTATGATGCCGTGAAAGTGATGACTGAAGCTTTCCGGAACTTGCGTAAACAGAGGATTGAGATTTCCAGAAGAGGAAATGCTGGAGACTGTTTGGCTAATCCAGCTGTGCCCTGGTCTCATGGTGTAGAAATAGAAAGGGCATTAAAGCAGGTAGTTTTTCTAGAACCAACATTGTGGAATGAATGTGTGTGCTGAATGATCTGTGAAACAGGGGCGTCACAAGGGGGGGCGATGGGGGGCAGGCTGCCCCCAGTGATACCACCTGACACCCCCAGAGGGGGTGACACCACACAACCCTTTGATTATCTCTGTTCCGGGCCCAGCCACCTTGTGCTCTCGCCGACGATTGCGTTTTCGCCGTTTACCAGTGAGAATGCAAAGTGACTGACCCGAATCAGGCAAGGATTGCTGAACAAAGACAGTCCGGAGGCAGGCTTTTGTATTTAAACCAGTGTGAAAGCCCGGAAGGTTGGGGCTGACATGATAAACGTCACCCCTGAACTTCCGGGACATGGAGCTCTTTCAGGTAAGCCCTGCCTCAGGTACTAACCCCATTAGGGATGCAGCTGCTGTGAATGTCTCGAACTGGACACTTTTTTTTACATATATGGAAGACCAGTTGTGTCAACATCTGATGTAAATGCAGAACATAAAAAGCATGTTGTAGGTTAATCAGTTTAACTTCTATGCTCCTTCTCTTTTTTTCTCCATTCTTACTTCACATAGGTTCAGGTAGAAGGGCTAACGGGAAATATAAAGTTTGATCAGAATGGAAAGAGAATTAACTATACAATTAACGTCATGGAACTCAAAAGTACAGGTCCCCGGAAGGTAATTTTGATTCTGAGTGCCTTTTGTTGTCCCTGCTAAGTGATGTAGAAAAAGTTACTGTTTTATACAAGGGTAAAATGCAGTGAAGAAGTACCCTAAACATTCCTTTGAAGTTATAAAAACCTTGCTGTTGGTTTATGACAAAAGGGCCACAATTTAAGGTAAGTATCCTGTAATGTTATATTAAATGCGTTCTATGTTATTGCTTAAAGTATATGGTGAAACTGAACTTTTAAAGGATTGTCATATCTAAATAATTTTGTGAAAATTGAGATTTATCATCTCTGTATCCTGCAACTTGTCATTGTTGTGCATGTTTTTACTAATAATGGGTATGGTGCAACTAAAGTCATTGATTTCAATATATGAATTAAGCACTATCTCCCGTTAAAGTCAATGGAATATTAAAATGCCTGAGGGCTTCAATCCTGTGCTCACTTAAGTACACAGCAATCCTCTGCATGTCTACTCAGAAGTAAGCAGGGCTTCTGAGAGATATTTTATCAGGGCGTACAAAATTTCTTTTGGGTCCCTTCTCAAAGGAGAGGGGGCAAAACAGGGCCAGGGGAGGGCAGCAACGGGTAGACAACTCTCCAGAGCCCAGGTCTACCAGACCTCCCAATGTGGCACCTCCCGGTTGGCCCAGCCTCTGTCTGTCACTCTCCATTAGACCAGCTGAGATCCCAGGAAATTTCTGGGGCCCCTTTTTTGACCCTGGACCTGGGTACAATTTACCCCCTTTACCCTTCTCTCATGAGCCCTGGAAGTAAGGCCCATTGTCCTCCATGGGTATTACTCCCAGGAAAGTGATTATAGGACTGCAGCCTAAGTACACCCCATTTAACATAGTCGGGCTTACTTCCAAGTAAACGTGCACTGTGCTGTACATTTGAGTGGAACATGCCCATAATATACTCAGATCTCACATAACTGAAAATATTGATTGAAATCCTGTGAAAAACAATACCAGTGTCCTGATAACTCTTTGCACTTCCACCTATTCCTATTTTACTTACCACAATAAATATTTGCCATCTCTCTTTGGTAAAGATGCAGCTGTCACCATTTCCTGAGTACATCTGTGGGATGTAATTGAATGTATGAATGCAATTTATGAAAATATTCCTATGCAAAGAAATATTAATCAGCTTGAATACAACCTACATACTTTTTCAGATTGGATACTGGAGTGAAGTGGACAGAATGGTTGTGCATCCACAGAATGGTTGTGAACCTCCCTCTTGCAATGAATCCTCAGGATTAGAGAATAAGACTATTATTGTCACCACAATTTTGGTAATTAAGCACATTTTTTGTGAAATGGATACTCTAAGTTGTAGTCTTATAATTCATTCTCGATCTATGTTGGAATAGTTCTGATGACTGATTTTATCACTGTGCATGTGTTAATGGTTGGGAAATATTAAATGTTGGGGAATGTTCTTTTTTATGGAACATGATTAAAATCCTTGGTGCCATTTCCTATTGTTGAAAAATGATCATGAGAATTTTGATGTGTCCTCATTTCATATAAAAAGAAAATGACAGTGTCCATGGTAGGGAAAAAACTTTTCAGATGTTTAAGAAGAAAACCAAATTTTCAAGAGATTTAGCTTCAAGGAAGTCCTCTTTCTTCAGTGACAGTATTGCGCTTTGATTTTGTGTTTAAGTTGTCACTTTGTTCATTAGCAAATGGAGAGTGCCAAGTGAGGAATGGATGCACAGCTTTTCATCTCTACCCCATTTAAATTCTCCTCTGTCACTTTACAATAGCAACATTTTATATGGTAACATAGTAGGAATGTCATGTTGTTTACCCAGTAAGCTAATCATTGTTCGGAGTTGTTCATTCAGGGCATAACTGTTCTGGATTATATATTAAAGGAGCCAACAATTTATCAACTGTTTTGATGGTGGTAAGATTTTTACTTTACAGCTCTATATTTATTGTGTGGACCACTTAATTTTATATAATCAGTTGTGGGTTTGGTGGGGAGTGACTGGTGCAAAATCTGTGAAATAGGCACACTGGCAGGGAAAGTCTGACAAAGGCATTCTTTTAGAAAACTACAAAAAATTAAAAATATATGAACACTTTCTATATTTGTCATCCTACAATTTCTGTTAATCCTACAGAGTAATATGAATGCATCTTTTAAAATGTCTCTACCTGTAAGGCTTGCTCAATTGTGAAGAAATGTTATGTGTGATGAGTGACAAATAAATAATTCAAACATTTATGAAAAAAGATTGCAGATTTTTCTTGTTGCATTCGATATACTCCCAGAGGTCTATACCAAGACTAGGTCAATATGAGTGTTATTGTTGAGCTAAAGTCAAGTTTCTCTGTACAGGAATCTCCCTATGTCATGATGAAGAAAAATTTTGAATTGCTCGATGGAAATGAGCGCTATGAGGGCTACTGTGTGGACTTAGCTGCAGAAATTGCCAAACACTGTGGGTTCAAGTACAAACTCACAATTGTTGGGGATGGCAAGTATGGGGCCAGGGATGCAGAGACCAAAATCTGGAACGGAATGGTCGGAGAACTCGTCTATGGGGTAAGAGGCCTTTTAAACCTTTGCAAATAGCTGTAATTCATGATGAGAAGAGCCTGTAAACAGGACAGTTCCTTGGGGCTGCAGCTAGATTTAAAGGTACAAAGGAAAAGAAGCCGCTGTCTCTAGATTTCAACCCCTTTCCTACACATGCAAGCTTTCTATGCATGGCTAAGGAGTATGATTGCGTATTAACAGTGTTGTTCCAGTGGGATAGCCTTAGCAGTACAGCAGTGCTGCCAGCTGCTTGACTGTGTGTCAGTAAGAAGAATATCTGAGACAGATTGCTCAATACTTCACTCCTTAGTAGGAGGCTAGCGTTGAAATGATGATTATCCATGTCCCTGCTGCTGCATTCTTCACTTGTGATGCGCAAAAGCAATGAAGCCGTTCCCTTGCTAACTGTTGAATAAGTTATTGTTTTGTTTTGCTTCCCTTACAGAAAGCCGATATTGCAGTTGCGCCATTAACTATAACACTGGTGAGAGAAGAAGTGATTGACTTCTCAAAGCCCTTTATGAGCCTCGGGATATCTATAATGATTAAGAAGCCTCAGAAGTCCAAGCCAGGAGTGTTTTCCTTTCTTGATCCCTTAGCATATGAGATCTGGATGTGCATTGTTTTTGCCTACATTGGGGTCAGTGTTGTTTTATTCCTGGTCAGCAGATTTAGCCCATACGAGTGGCACACTGAGGAGTTTGAAGACGGAAGAGAAACACAAAGTAACGAATCAACTAATGAATTTGGGATATTTAATAGTCTCTGGTTTTCCTTGGGTGCCTTTATGCAGCAAGGATGCGATATTTCGCCAAGGTTGGTTACACGTTCATTTTAGCTTTGTGCATTTTTGGTCTTGCTTACGGAAGTTCATGGTGCATATATTTTCACTCTCAAGAAATACCAACCGTTGACATGTTTGTCAAAATCCTCTGCAGCCCTTCAACTGAAAGCAGCTGCCCTCAGTTTAGGCCAGCAGCCTGTTCCATTGGTATCCTCCAAGCACCAGTCATACTTAACCCTGGTGGACTTATATACACCATGCAGAGGCCATAAAATGCATAAGGTTCTTCTCATTCCATACCTTCTTGGAGGGGTACCGTGTTTTTGCTGCATCCCATTTACAGCCAGTGCTGCATGGAGTTAACAGATGCTGTAATGGGAAAAAGGGTAACACACTTTTGATGAGCTATGACAGCAGCCGTTTCCCTTCCTCAAACCACTTTTCATGCCATCCTGCCTTTTGCTTTAGCTCTTCTTTGGCATTCAGCAAAATCACAGGAATCTAAATATAAAGGTCTTCTGATAACTCAATAATCATGTGAACCAATTACAGTTGGACCTCGGTATCCATGCAGGTTCCATTGTGGACACACACACACACCTGTGGATACTGAAATCCACGTAAAGCGAAATCACTTTAACGTGGATACAAGGGCCAATGTAAAAACCTTTAAAAAGAAAAAAGTTAAAAAGAGCTTTCCTTACCTTTTCACTGCAAACTGCTTCATTTTCTAGCCTGTAGAAGGGGAAATAGCGCTCCTACAGCCTCTTCCGGATCACATGACTTCCCCCTCCCCCAGGATCACCCCAATGCATTCTGGGGACATCTTTGGGGAAGGGAGGGGGGAAGCCATGCGACCCGTAAGAGGCTGTAGGAGTGCTATTTCCCCTTCTACAGGCAAGAAAATAAAGCGGTTTGCAGCAAAAAGGTAAGGAAAGCTCTTTTTAACCTTTTTATTCTTTTAAAAAGGTTTTTACATTGGCCCCCGTATCCGCGAAGCATCCGCATTGAGTCAAATCCATGGATGCTGAATTTGTGGATACGGAAGTCCGACTGTATACCAGATGTGGCAAGAAGTGGGAGGAGTTGAGGAAATCCTGGAGAAAGGTGTAAGAAAGCTATGATTCATGTCAGAATATAGACGCTGGTTTTAGTGTGTGTGTTAACATGGGTCTACAACTCTAGCATCTTTATTTTGCCCTTGTTCATTTTATTTGTGCTTCTTTTTGCAGTGTTGTCAGCTATTCCATTTTCCTTGTGCAACTGGTGACCGTGGCCCAGACTCAACAACTTCTTTGGGCCCATGATGACACATCCTGTTGAATACAGGAATTGTATGAAAGTTGAAGTGTATGTGAGGAAGAGGAAAAAGAAATGAGAAAGAGTAAATCATAGATGAGAAGACCTTATCCTTCACTGAATAAAAAAAAAATGGGATAATAAGTAGAACCCAATATTGCTGATGGGAAAAAATATGCTTCTGAAGTAGTGGGAATCACCTTCAGACTTTTGTCAATGGGGAATTATAACTTCTTCCCTGTTGAGTTTGTTGACTGGAAATAAAAGTAGATGAAACCAGCAATCTTAAATTTATTTATAGCAATGTTTGTATTGTGTGGAATAGGAAGGGGCATAGCTGGAAAGATTCCGTTTTCAGTTCAGACTTTAATGTGTGAGGCACTACCAATCCTGATTTTAAAAATTAAGAAGAAAATCACAGGTGTTAAGATAGATGTAGCAGTTGCGCTGTGGATCACCAATGAACAAACTTGTTTGTTTTTGTTTTAGAGGCAAAGTGTGCAGCATTGAATAAGACATAAATGGAGCAGAGCTGTTCATCATTTGGGGTCTTCCAAGGAGAGGTGTCATCTGGTTCAGTACGAAAGGAAGTTAGAGAAAAAAAAGTCTCTTTTCAGTTTTTATTTGTTATTCATTAGGCCAAGGAATGAGGAGATGTGCCTGCACAAATTGGTCTCTGTTTTGGGACTCCTATTCATACCCAGTCTGCCTTGGCTGATGCTGCACCCTGGTGCAATTATGCATTAAAAAATGATGCATCCCATGGGGTGCATCTGGAGCCCCTGCTGCCAGTGACCCAGAAAGTGGTGAGGCAGCAAATTAATTCAACTACAACAGAGGAACAAATAGGATTTATGAGGTCATGTTCAGGGGGTTTATAGCGTTGCGTTTGTGTCTCAAATTCTTGTCATATTCTTCCCCCATTTATCAGGGTCTTGCCATCTAGGCCAGAGTAAATTAGGAAAACCAGAAGTTTTAAAGAAAATGGTGCAAACATTGAAACTGGTGTCATTATATGCTGTGTTATTTGCATTAGTTTTGAAGTCTGCAGATAGAACATCACAATCACTTTTGCTCGGTTTTTCTTGAGTTCGTTGCCCCCACGTTTAGCAGGGCGGTGAAATAGAAAGATACTTAAGAGAAGCTGCAGTTGAAGATTCAGATGCTTGGCATCACGGACGTCACTGTAGCGTGACGGGCGGGGCGGAGCGGAGCGCCCCAGGGCGACGCGCGCAGAAGGGTGATGCGCGTGCGCCACCTCCCCAGCACGCGTCACCCGGGAGGCTCCGAGGCGGGGAGAAGGCCTCGGAGCGTCCTCCCGGGCCTGCGCTCCTGGGCCTTCTGAGGAAGGCCCGGTGCGCGAACGTTATTTATAATGTGTTTAGCGCATGCGCAGACCATTCCTGAGGGAAAAGGGCTGCCCTTTTCTCTCAGGAACGGTCTGCGCGTGCGCTAAACACGTTATAAATAACGTTCGCGCACCGGGCCTTCCTCAGAAGGCCCAGGACAGCCAGCCGGGGAAGACGTCCCCGAGCCGACTGCAACGATTGAGGGGGCGCCTGGAGCGGCGCCGGCAGGCGCCCCTCCAAAACGTGGCACGGCCTAAGGCCGCACCGAAGATTAGTAAAGGGGGTGTGTCGGGGGAGGGGTCACTAGGGTGACACGTGCGCCCCGCCCTGGGGCAGCGCGCGCCCTAGTGACGCCACTGCTTGGCATGGCAGTGATTGTGGGGAAAGCTCAACTCAAATATGGTGGAAGTAGGGTACAAAACTCAGGGCAAGCTTCTTAATTCCAAAACATTTTGTTATGCTGGTTTATGTTTGTTTTAATACCATATATGGCACCCATTTAATGAAATTATGGCATTTTCTAAGAGAGTGCATTGGACAGCTGTGGATGCACCACACCCTCCTCCTTCTGTCATAGGGGTATGTCCACATCATAGGGGCTGGGAAAGGCAATTTGGGGGAGCAAGCTGAAAATAAGGTTTCAGAGGACAGAGACAGTTTGCTCAAGTGGATGGTTTATTTTAGAACAGGGCTTTACAAAGGGAAAGGCCCTCAGGGCACAACAGATTCACCCTGTCTGGTCATTACTTCAGGTCAGGAAGTGACTATAACTCGATCAGATAGAGGCCCTCCTTCACCAACTCTTCCATTCCCTCTTGCCTCAGCCTTGGTCTCCCTTGTCCCCAAGGGGTTAGCTCAGCATGACTCTGGAGGCACTATCTATCTCTGGGGGCTATCCCTGCAGCCAGCACGTCTTACGATAGCCCTTGTCTCCCCCTCACAATCTGTCGTGGCACTCCCTCAGAGCCCTCAATCGTTGTGCTCCCTCCTCTTCCTCTACCTTCACCCCTTCCTTGTTGTCCAGCTATCACTCTCTCTTTATCTCCTCCACCCCCCTTTTCGCCTCTCACACTGTGTTATGTCCAGCCCTTGGCTCACTCCTATGGTGCTTGTTGAACTCCCTCTTGCTCTCCCTTGGTCTCTCTTTCAGGTCTCCCCTTGCATCTCAGCTTCTCCCTGTTTCTTTTCCTCTCTCTGCTTCCTTCCTCCCCACTCCCTCTAATGTCTCCCTCTCTGCTCTCTCCATTGTCTTCATCCAGTCCTCCTCTCTGTTTTAAACCTTCCCACACCCTCACCCAGCTGGAAGTGCCTCCAACAGATAAGCAGCCGGCATTCCAGCTTCCAGGATCACTCAGCGATGACATAATCACCAAGCGCAGGTCTATGAAGCCGCAGGATCCCTGTGGTGGCAGTCCGGTTAGGTGGCAATAAGATTTTATAGGAATTTATCACAAGAACCTGATCTCTTGATTCATTTGATCAAAATATAGTCTCTGTTGGCTGAAACCAGTAATGGCATCAGGTTTTTGGGGGTCCTGCATCAAAACTCGAGATGATCCCCCATGAAAATCCCTTACACAGCTTTTGATGACTCAGTACTGCTGCCACTGGTACTGTGAAGGTTCAAGGGTCAGTCTAGCTGGGTGGTCCTTTGACAAGTGCCCCTACCTGACTGACCTCCCTGTAAGACACTGTTGCTTTCTGCATACTCATTGTGATGTGACCTGTTAGAAATAGGGGAGCTTGTGTCCTTCAAGTTTAGACAACAGGTATTTTAATGATCTTGCCTGATTTTCTTCTGTGTGCGTCTGAGTTGTCACAAATAAGGGGTTCACCTGAGTTATCATGAAAACCTTCCTGTCTGATATGGCAATAACGTGATTGAAGCAGCTTTCTTTTTCAGGTTATTCAGACCTGTGAAGTACTGATGAGCTAGTACTTTACCTCCACATATTAACTCAAGACGGGAGTCCTGAATTTAGTGACACCACTTGACCTGAGTAGCGAAGCCATATTTTTTTTTAAAAAAATTCTCATTTGAGTAACATGCACTGTGACAAACAGACAGAACAATATAGCATGAAAATACTTCCCTGTGTTACACGATGCAGCCTATACATCAATCTGGTAACTTGTATTCCTTTCAGGACATTCATTTCATCTTACAAATCCATTTCATACTTGTTACTAGATCGCTGTCTGGGCGCATAGTTGGAGGTGTGTGGTGGTTCTTTACCCTGATCATAATCTCATCCTACACGGCTAACCTGGCTGCCTTCCTGACGGTAGAGAGGATGGTGTCGCCCATTGAAAGTGCTGAGGATTTGTCTAAACAAACAGAAATTGCTTATGGGACCTTAGACTCTGGCTCAACAAAAGAATTTTTTAGGGTAAGTGTTTCTGGGTGACTTAATTCCTATTTTGGTCCCTTGCATTTTTTTCCCTTCTCTATGACTTTCTGAAAATAAATGACAATATAAAGTCCATTCTGGAAATGTAAATAATGTATTATACATTTGCAATGAGTGGCAGCTTACAACTCTGGTGCCAATTGCACCAGTCATTCTATGGAATTCTACGGAACTCTAGTCATTCTATGGAATTATTGGGTAATGACAGGAGGAGCACAACTGTGAATGTGCAGCATGGAAGTGATTTTGGGAAATGTCAAACTCAG